>ML685789.1:0-66609 GCA_007922175.1 Pelusios castaneus | reverse complement strand
GGGGGGGGGGGGGGGGGGGGGGGGGAAGAGGGGAGGAATAAATGCAATGACAAGGGGAGGGGAATGTGAGAGAAGAAGTAGGACCCAAGTGATGTGATTGCTGGTAGGCTTGGGGGGAGAGGGGAGAGAACAATGCAGTGGGGCTGGGCAGGGCCACTGGCAGAAGAGGCCTGGACCCATGTCAGTTGCCCCCTACACACACACACACCCTCCCCAAAATCAAGCCTGAAATAAAATGTCCTTAAATCAGATGCTAATAAGTTCTCAAACAGTATTTTTCTTTCTTTCCTTTTCAGTAAATTTTGATGATCAGTGGAAATATTTTTCATCTGTGTGTGTGATAAGAGGAAATCTAACTTAACTGAGATTTACTGATTACAAATCTAACCCACTCCCTAAACTAATTAAAACAGATGATATTTCTGTGACCTGCTAGGAAACTGGCTAATCCCGCTATCAAATTCATCTTTAGGACTGACTATATTTCTAGGTTTCCTTGAGCTTGTTTATGAATACACTTGCCTGCAAGAAGGGCTGTTGAGCAATGGAGTGGGATACAACCTACTTCGTCTCATACTCTTCCCCTAAATCCTTCCACAAATACACACACCTGTTGCAGACACACGGCTTTTTGCCCCTCCTCATCAGCCCTCTTGGTACTGAATTTCCCTATTCACATGGATGAAGAGTTGGGTTAAATTAGGGTAGAGCAGGCAAGTCACATAGTAAATCTTGGATCCTGCTGCAAGGAAAGGGACCATCGTCTGCCTGAATCGGTCCTGGCTGATTTGTCGCCTTGTAACTAAACTCACCAGAACATTATAAATTTAGCTTCTTTGAGATTGGAACTGAAACATGAAAGACTTTTACAATCTCTCACATTAAAAGCAAACCATCTATTTCAGTAGACAGTTTTACTACCTCCATATTTTTTTTTTCTTCCAAGGTTCTTCACTGTTTGGGACAAATCATTGATCTAAAGATCACCACCACAATAACTATGTACTTTATAAATAACATTAGGCCAGAATTGAGAACCCACCCATTTTAAATACATTTTGCTTTGTCCCGTTCATCTGGCCATGGCACATTTATGCTCATTCACTCACATTTCATTTCATGTTAATCAGGGCTGGCAGCTATGACATAATCAAATACATATGGCAGAATTTAAAACATTTGGAATGGCTTCTGGTTGCTAATCTTGCAGTATTCTCTGGAATATATTTCTGTCCGTTGTTTTTTTAAAGTAGTTTGCCAAGCAGCATTAAATACGATGCCTAGAGACACTAGAAACTGCGCAGTATTTACATGCAGTCAAATGATGTTTGGTCCATAGTTCAAACTGTGTGGTCATATGGTACATGGTACTGAGATTGTTAAATTATTTACATAGTTTTCATTAATTTGTGGGGTGGCTTGCTAACTATTTCAGATGGCAGCATTCTGAAAAGTTTGGGGGAGCAATTGATGCAATTTGCCTTTTTTTTCCACATACCGTTCCACCTACTTTTGAAATGATAAAATTGCTTTATTCTTGACAACTGTGATGACGACTGTATTTTCTCCCTAATTCCTTTCACAGATGAATGCAAAAAACCCCACGGTTCTTCAGCAGTACTATTCTGCTAAGAATCTCGCCCACACAGTGGATAAGCACCATCTTAACACTGCTTATCAGTTACAGCAGTGAACAGAAAGATGCTGGCCGTAGGGAAGTGGTTTCTCCAATATCACTTCCTCCTCCCCTGCCCCCCCCCCATTCTCTTCTACTTTTTAATTTGGCCTCTCTGAAATGAACACTATTATTGTCATGCAGTGACAGTAACAAGACTGATCCCTGATTGCAATCTCCTGATCAATGATCCAGCTCCACAGTGCAGGTCTTGGGGCAGGAGGGTTGCCTCTCTTGCAGCAGTTGACTTTGCAGTGTCTGATGGACATTTTTAGCGAGTAAATTGTGTGTAAATTCCCAGGATGTCACACTTTCATGACCATTTTATTGGATGAAAATGTGTGCCCTGACCCATGATTTTTCAAAAGTTCAGTTGCTGTTGTGTATTTAATATTATGGATGATTTTGTACAAGCTGCCAAGGAGGCACTGGACTATACCATCAAAACCTCATTTTGTCAGCCAGGGTCTTGCGCTAAGATAACTGTTTGCTGATGTCAAACAAAACCCTCTTTATTGTGGGTGAATAACCTGTCAAATATTCCATTCATTGTACGTTGTATGCTAAGTGAATAGCAATAGTGTCTGGCAAAGCGAATTGCTGGAAATTCAACCAGGGCTGCTTCAGTATTCATAAGAAGTGACTCAGAATTCAAGAAAAACTAGTTGAAATTTTCATGAGCTGAAAGCAGGTTCTGTGTTCCAACTTAAAACCAAAAACTTAATCTCCAGCGGGACAAACCCATGTACAAGTGTCACAGCGCAAGTAAAAGACAAGGGGACAAAATGCAAGCGGGTGCAAAGGGCTGCATCTCCAATAAGGTCGATTTTTTGAATAAAGGCAGCAAGTTGGCTTAGATAAGGAGGTGGAATATGGAAATAAGCTATTTCTCGATGGGATTAAAAACACTGTTGAACCGTAAAATGCTGGAAATAATCCATTTTCCTACTATCCCACTACACTGCATTGACAGACACAGCATTTTGTTCTCTGGATACGCCTACAGTCACCCAGCAAAACTGTAATGATTATTTGCCATTCTTTTCTAAGCCACCCTGGGAGAGGTGATGAGCTCTCATATGGTACAATCTACTATTAAGAACAGGAAACTGCTGCTAGGGGACTGGAGTTCACATGATAGAACATGGAGCCCCTAATACAATTTCCATGTGTTGTTCCCTGCAAAGACACTATCTGTCAGTGCAGTAGAAGAAAAAGAGGCTACTAGCCTAATGTTGTTCTAACTGGGCACATCTACTCTGCCAGCAGCACCACCAGCAGTTCAGGATTCATTTTGTGTATCTGATTAAGCAGCAGTGAAGAATCACTCAATCAAACTTGTAAATTGACCCTGTTAATCCACCTCAGCAAGCAGCGTAACACTGTGATAACAAGAGGGCATTTCTCATTGGCGCAGCACAGAAAAGATGCCACAGGAAGTAGACATTGATGGGAGCTACGCAAGTTACTGTACGTAGCTTGTTTATCTCCCTTCGACTGCCGCCGAAAACAGCAGCCAGCATAGTCCAAGCAAGAGATGAGGATAGGGAGACCTATGTCCTGATGAGAGATGTGGAATTTTAGTAATTATATTTAGCAGAGCCTTCAGACTGAATGGCATTAAAGTCTCAAGACCACATCCTTGGCAGGGGTTATTGGGCTTTGTTTCATTGCAGCTAATTTGGCCCACGTGATTCCAGGTTCGATTACCCTGGTTTTTAAGTTGAGCAAAATCTAGAACTGCCTGATCTCTTCATGCTCTTCATGTTTGCACAAGAGTTACTAATATCACTATTAGGGTTCAGGGATGAGCTACACCTGCAGTCTCTCTCTTTCAGTCTTCCAGTTGGCAAAAAATGTGGCAGCTAAAATCAGAGGCCACTTTTGAAATCTTGGGCCCAATTTACTTGCCCAAGTTCACACAGGAAGATTGACAAAGCTAGGAAGAGAAGATAGATAGAGTCCTGTGTGGATCCATAAATGTGGATCCGCATCCTTGAGAATAAACTTGTATCTGACCTGCAATCCACATTCCATGTTTTAAGGGTCTCCGCATCCACAGTGCTGGTAGCAGCTCCAAGCTGTTACTCAGCTTTTTGGTCCAATGCCACTGAACAGCTGATTCCCCCCCGCTCTCCCCCAACACTGATCAGCTGTTTGACCCAATGCCACTGAACAGCTGATTGGCAGTCAGCCCCAGAAGTAGAATTTAGACCAGTAGTTACCAACCTGTGGCCTGGGCCAAAAAGGTTGGGAACCACTGACTTAAACTCAAGAAGTCAGGAGATTTGATGTTGCATAAGTAAATCTCAGCCAAGCAAGGATTGTTTGGTTCCTAGTGGACTATGGGTAATTACTGTGTTAAATTAATCCGGCACCTGATAAATTAATTTACCTACAACAAGCAATAACTGAGAAAAAGGAAAAATAGAGGAGATCAAAGATTTCCAAAGTGTCTTTGTGGAAATAAAAATCTGGTTGTAGGCCCTGTACTTGTATTTTCCTTTTCCCATGATTTTCCCCCCACCAAAACCATCTCACTTCTAATTCTAGGAACAACAAAGCTCCTTCTTGTACTCTGTTTTGTCCTGAAAGGTGGCTTTCTGCTGAGAAGATACAGCAGCCACTGTCTAGCAAGATAAGGCCCATCAGGATGCATCAGTTGAATGCCAGAATTGTTTGGTTCCCCCCTGCCAGATACGTATTTAATTCTTGATTTATCCCTAACGCAGTGTCAGGTACATAGCTGAAAGTGGCTCTGCTGTGGGAGAAGGTTGTTGCAATGGCAGATGATCTCGATTAGCGGCAGCTGAGTAGTTTCCGAAGTCAGACATCCGAAGGGGTGACTCTGTCTATCCGAGGTATCGGTGGGCATGGGCATCTCTGTCATCACTATTGGCAGGTGGCCAGATTAGGCAGTGATCTACCTATCTAGTCAAGAAAATGCCAATTAAATAAAGAGAAAATTATGTTCACTCATGAGCAAAACACAAATGGATTTTCTGCCAAAAGCGATGGCAGCAATACAATACGTTTTGGTGAATTTCAAATAAAAAGGCAACAGCCCTACCTGGCTGTTGTCAGGCAGGGAAATAATTCCAAGATCAAATCTCACAGATGTCCAGGGAGGAGTGATAAAGTAGGCTGGGGTTCTGAAGGCCTAATCTGACCCTCATTAAAAGAAAAGTGCCCAGTTTGTTTAACTCAAATAATAGATTGAAGACATCTAATCCACCGGCAGAGATCCAGAGAATCCACCAGTAAGTGACCTGTGCCCTGTGCTAATGAGAAAGGCGAAGCCTTCCCCCCCCCCCCGGCCCCCCCACATAGGCTCATGCCAATCTACCTTCAGGGAAAATTCCTTCCCAACTCTAAATATGGCAATCAGCTAAACCCTGAGTATGTGGGCAAGACTCACCAGCCAGACACACAGAAAAAACTCTCTGTGATACCTTAGAATCTGTCCCATCTAACATCCCATCACAAGCCATTAAGCATATTTACTGATAATAGTCAAAGATCAGTTAACTGCAGAATTAGGCTCCCCATCATACTATCCCCTTCATAAAATTATCCAGATCAGTCTTTGGACTCCTCTGTGTTGTGGAAGCAACAGGCCCTTAAGGTCTGTAGGGATTTGATGAAAGGACAGCTCTGCCGGCTTGAGCCCAGATGTTTTACATAGTTTGTGACACCACCTCAGAAGAAAGAAGTATTTTCTTCTGTTCCCTACTGCCCCTGCAAAATAGTCCACAACCTTCTTTAAAATATTTTTCAGTAGTCCCTCTTAATTTATGTCCATGTCCTCTCATTCTAGTCTTCCTCCTGCAGTACAGTACTACTTCCCTGAACCTGCTGGAAGACCATGTCTGTTCCCGGTGTCTCTGGTGGTCTGTCTCTTTCCTCTATGCTACAAGAGGGTGAAGTCCCTGGTTAGCTTCTTCCTGATGGTATGCAACCTCCTCATCTAGAAAATTAGTGCAAATACTACTCCTCTATGCTTTAGGTGTTTTCTAAGATGGAAAATTCATGTACACTAGAGCAGGGGTTGGCAACCCCCGGCATGTATCCCAAACGTGGCACATGGGCCGAGTCTGAGTGGCATGTGGTGCCGCTCAGGCTCCCCCACTGGCCCCGCCCCCCAGCATGGCCTGGGGCCACAACAGCCATGTGCCCTGGCTCCAGGGCCCCGCTCGCTGCATTTCCCTGCTGGGGAGCGCGGCCAGCAAGGAAAAGCTGCAGCATGGGGTTCCTGGCCCCTGCTGGCCCTGCCCCCTGCTGGGCAGGGCTGCAGGAGGGGAGTGGGGTTGTCGGCCCCACCCAGAGCTGCCGCTGCCTGCAGCAGCAATCGGTCGCGGCCATGGCCGGGAAGAGGGCAGGTTGGTCTGCCCGGAGCCACTGCTGCCAGCGGGAGCCTGCTCCTGGCTCCACCCAGGAACCAGAGGCCACCCACCGGCGGGTGCCAGCCCTGGCCCTGGCCCTGGCCCTGGCCCCGGCCGGGAACTGGAGGCCACGGAACTGGAGGCTGCCCGCCAGCAGGAGCGGGAGCCGGCCCTGGCCGGGAACCAGAGGCTGCCCGCCAGCAGGAGCAGGAGCCAGCCCCGGCCCAAGGCCTGACCCCGCTCTCTTTTGGCCCCGCCCCTGGCACCTGCTGAGGGTGCGGTGGGCAGGGCTGGCATCGGGGCTGGCAAAGGTTGCCAACCCCTGCACTCAATATCTGGCCTGCAGCATCCTAAAATCCCTGTCACAGCTGTCCTCTCTGAAAGTGCAGAGGCCTAAGCTTCTGGGCTAACAGCTGAAATACAGGATTTCTGATGGCAACTACTTTGTGTAAATAGTGCCAGAGAGGTAGCCATGTTAGTCTGTATACACCAAAAACAACGAGAGTCCTGTGGCACCTTAAAGACTAACACATTTCTTGAGGCATAAGCTTTCACGGGCTGCATCTGATGAAGTAGGTTGCAGCCCACGGAAGCTTATGCCCAAAGAAATTTGTTAGTCTTTAAAGTGGCATAGGACTCTTGTTGTTTTTATGTGTAAATAGATATTCAGATGTAATACCATATCTTGGACTTTTGCCCACTTGCCAATGCAGCCCCTTGCGTTGCAATTTCTAACTACCACTTAAGGTAAATCAAAAACAGATTGATCACCAGAACCATTATTTTTTATTGCACTGTATTTTGAAAACTTCATGAGTCATTGCTAAGAAAGGATAATATTGGACGTCACTGTGTACTTGGCAGAGTTGCCTTGTCTCCAAGAGTGCTGAATTTTAAATGAAAGTCACTTATCTGTCAGTGAAAACTTGTCAAACTATAAAACTGCAGTCCCTTGTTTTTAAGTAACAAGCGTGCAGGATCTAAGTACTAAGGAAAAATTGTAAAAACGGCGTTTGCCACCTACAATTTGAAATAAAGTATTTGTTAACATATGACGTTTTCATCTTTTCCTCAGCCTGAATGATGCCAAATGAGGGTCTTAATTCTGCTTACTCTCCTGAAAAAGCATTTGCAGGGTCAGTACATTTGAGTTGTTCCTAAAAGAAGAAAGAGGGAGTTTCCATCACACCGTCTGATAACTCTTCAGTAGTTGGTGACAAACTTTCTGTCAAAATTATACTCACGAAAGCTTATGCGTTAAATGCATTGGCTAGTCTTTAAAAGTGCCACAGACTACTTGTTTGTGTTGTCAAAATTAAGTTGACTTTACCTTCAAAATCAAAAGCCATAACACTTTTCTGGCAACCTTTTTAGGATCAAAACATAATCTTACTAAAGACTACAATAAAATTTTATGATGTGCTGGTGTTGCTACTGCTAGTTCTCAGCAACGACACATGTATTTTTCTTGAACTGCAGGAGTTTTTCCAGTAATTTTAGTATCTGAATTTGTTTATCGCAGAATCACTGAATGAGTGTCACTAACATTCACTTGAGCAAAAGAACAGCTTTAATAGTGTCTATGCTCATTCCGTTCTTCTTTTAATTTCAAACACTTCCTCCTGCCAGCCGTGTATTCCACTTGGGTCTAGAGCTGGGTGAATAACAGATTTTCCAGTTTGCCAACAATTGGAAAAAAAAATTGTTTTGTGTCAGTCCAAAAATGAAATTCATTATAAATTTTGGCAGATTGAAAAATTGAAAAATTCATTTAGGGTCAAATAAAACATTTAGGTTTTGATTTTGATCATTTGAGAGTGTTTTTGATTCATAAATAAAATAAAAGGAAATTTTGAAACAAAATGTCATGGGGAAGCAAAAGATCAAAAAATGGTTTGTTTTGAAAAAGTCCGAATGAAATGTTTACATTTTTTCCAAATATTTTGTATGTTTTGTTTTTGGTTTAAGGCAGCAATTTGGTGAAACATTCATGAATTTGCAAAATGTTTTGGTATTGCTGAATCTGCTATTTTTGCCCAAAAGTATTTCTGATGAAAAACTGTGCCAAGCTCTGTTTACACCTGCCTGCAGGGGAAAGGTGGAGACCTAGAAAGCATCACACTCCCTACCTCCAGACTTGGTCCTGGGGTGGAACTGGTAGGATGGGCATTGCCCAGCCTGTAATCTTGAAAGAACTACTCAGAAAACATAACACAGCCTGAGGCTATAGCAGGTTTTCTGCAAAGCTCCATAAAGGTGAAGTTTTCAAGGTAATCACTGGCTGGAGATGGCAATATGGCAGAGTTGAATTTTTTTTTCATGTTACACACCACTTTATTTTGAAGTATGCTGCAAAAGTCTGAGTTCTCCAGAGCAAGTGAAGATTTGCAATGCAGCAGTTAAATCATTGTATCTTCTAATTTACATACATGTTACTGAATTTGTTTAGAATTGAAAATAAGCAGCCAGGAAACAGTTCATCTTTGTCTTGGTTATCTCAAAAGCTGCTTCTTTTCTTTCTCCACTCTTTATTGTCCATCTTGTCAAAGGAGGCAGGGGGAATAGTGTAATGCAGGTGCAATGAGACCTTTTTTGCAGCTCCCTGTGAACAGCGTACATCTTAAGACATCTGGGGTGGGGCTGACTGGCCTATCTACTACAACAGAGCAAGTCCTGGAAAAAGCAGGCCCCAGGGCCTGAGTGTAGACCTGAGGAATCGCCCCATACAAAACTTTGCTCTTCTAAGCAAGTGTCGAGGCTTTTCAGCTTTAAATAGCTCACTAACATCTGCATAGACCAGTCATTGTTCAAAGGCTTCAGCTCTTGAAGGGCTCTTGAGTAAAAGTTAGGTGCATGGTGAGCCAAATTATACCTTAAGCTTGGAAAAAAATGAATTCTCCTGATACAGTTCATAGTGTACAGATTCACACCACAAGGTATAATTAAAAAGGCGTTGTAGAATACACTGATAGTTTCAAGCCAGGGTAAGGGTTTAATGTGGCATATCTCTTGGCCTCACAGATAATTTTCTTGTCTTCAGTCCTGTTCTATTAAGGTTACTGTCTTCCTAGTGCATCATCTCACTGTATATAAAACCATACCATCTTACAGAAAAAAACGCACTTCTCTTCGCTCTTCTAACTCTGGTTTTTTTTGGAGAGTTGAATTAAATATACTTGTTTTGATTTCTTGTGACACAATCTTCTGTTGCTCATGTAGTTTACTTTGATATGATGGATATTTATATTTTGACAAGTGTGAGGTAAATACATTCATCAGTGTTACTACAATGAATACTAAAAATCACAAGACGTGGATGTGTTACTCACAGAATCACACCGAATATTAAATGTTATACATATTTAAGTATAGCCACTATTCTTTTTATTCTCACTCAAAATATAATTTCTCAAGAAGACATTCGGGGAATGAAAGATAATAGATACTAACTGACAAATTGCACAGATTTAAACAACATGACATCACCATTTAAATATTACAATATTCTTACATACTAATACATATATACTTATGTGATTAGAGACATACATCTAGATATAGGGTTTTTTGTGTGTAATTTATAAATGCATGTCTATGTTAAAAGAAGGTTAAAAAAACAAGGAGTCCTGTGGCATTTTTACAAACTAACATATTTATTTATCACATGAGCTTTCGTGGGTGAAAATCCCACTTTATCTGACACCTTGAAGATGGGGAATTTACAGAATGGGAGGAAATTAAATGCAGGGAAATGTATGATACAGGATTAAATCAGGCTGTAACAGCGAATCAGAATAGATGTTGGGATTCAAACATATAGAGGAAGGTGAGATCAAATCACCTGTTGTAATGAGAATAAAATCCATAGTCCCTGTTTAACCCTGAGGCAATGGAGTTGAATTAACATATAACTTCCAATTCTGTAGGTTTTTTTTGAAGCTGAGATTTGTTATTCATTTGTTTGAGCACCGCTATTAACAAGTCGTCAGTGGAGTGAGCAGGGAGATTGAAGTGTTCCTCTATTGGATTTTGAATGTTGTGATTTCTGATGTCAGATTTGTGTCCATTTATTCTTTTGCATAGAGACTGTCCTGTTTGTCCAATATATAAGGCGGGGAAGTGCGTTTCTGGCACATGATGGTATAAACCACATTGGTGGATGAGCAGGTGAATGAGCCCTTGATGGAGTAACTGGCTTGATTAGGGCCTGTGATGGTGTCTTTTGTGTAGAAATGGGGGCAAAGTTGGCAACGTGGTCTGTTGCAGGTATATGTTCCTGCTTTAATATTTCTGTTTTTTGGTCTGTGGTTGCTGTTGAGTATCTGCTTAAGGTTGGGGGGCTGTCTGTAAGCAAGGAGAGGTCTGTGTCCCAAGGCTTGAGAGAGTGAGGAATTGTCATGCTGTATAGGTTGTAGATTCTTGATGATGTGCTGTAGAGGTCTGACATGGGGGTTGTAGGTGATAACCAATGGTGTTTTGTTGTTTTCTATCTTGGGCTTCTCCTGTAGTAGCTGACTTCTGACCTCACCTTCATCTATATGCTGTTCCCCAGTGTTTGAATCTGAACAACTGTTCTGATTTGCTGATATAGCCTGACCTGATCCTGTGTCACACATTTGTTAGTCTTTAAAAGTGCCACGGGACTCCTTATTTGTTTGGTTGATATAGACTAACACAGCTACCCCTTTGGAAATTATTAAAGTTGATAGTCAAATACTCAACTGTTAGTTGATAGTCAAATATTCAACATGCCATCATAAGTGTAGATTTAGCCTTAATCAGCAGCTGTTCATTATTTTGTTTCTCCTCATTCAGTGTGTGGCCAATGCCTTATTAACTGCATGCTTTTCAAAACCTGTTCTGAACACAGAATTTTTAATTTCTTCATGGGCTTTTAGGTGCTGTTCATCAGTATCATACTGAAGTGCTTCAGTAGAGTTGGCTGGAAAAACAAAAATTCCATCCCTGTAAAATATTTCAAATTTTAGAGGGGAAAAATTCCTGAGGAAGGTGTCAATTCGATTGAATCAGCATTTTCCCACAGAAAACTGGTTCAGAAAATTTTCATTCAGCTCCATGCTTCACGTTCATTCGTGAGGGGGGAGTTTTATCCATCTGAGGTATGGCGAATAAGGTTAAAATGTGCATTAATTTTAGGAGCCCAATTTCAGACATTTGGGACCTGATTTTTTTTTAGAATATTTAGCATTATGTAACACTTAATATGTTCAGAGCATAGCTCCTTCTGACTTCAGCTGGGAGAACACAGCACCCTGGCAAATCAAACCTAGGTCCCAACTCAGGCACCCAGAAAATGAGGAACACACAGTGCCCACTATAAAAAATGTGGTTCTTTTTTGTGTGCTGATCTTACAATGGGTACACATAGGCTCTGCAACCAGGACCAGAAATTTTTCAATGGCACTATTGACTGGTCTTCACCTGCATCCTTCATGTCTTTGTGCTCTCAAGCAGGAGTAGAAGGGGTGTCATGGATTGATCACCTCTCCTCTTCCTTTCTACCACTTGCAGTCAAAATCCATCAAGGCAGAAGACTCTTCATTCCAAAATGACCACATTTCTAATATTATCCCAGCCAAGAACTTAGTGTTATTTTTAGGGGGCATGAATTGATGTTAGAGAGGAGAACATACCCTTCCTTCTTGAAAACATTTCTTCACACAAAACCGGGTGCCAGTATTCTCAGTCTGCTATTTTCCTTCTTGAGGTGGTAAGTGTGTTCCAGTAGGATCTGATACTACTCTCTAATTATTTTCTTGTTTGTTCTAGAAATCTTGGGAAATCTGGACTAAGAGTTTCATGCCTGGGACTTGGTAAGTATGTTTAAATTATATATATAGTATTCAGTTGTGACTTAAATTGGTGTTATGCCCAATTATGCTAGGGCAAAATTTGGACCTACATTTGTAAATGCTTAGAGTGTACACTGGCATGGGAATATCAATTCCTGTGGACTTTGAGCATTTGAGATGAGCTTCCCATGACAGGAGGAAGATGGAACATACTGGTTAAGTGTGATGTGTCCCCTCTCTGGTGTCCGGTTCATAGAAAAGATTAGCCTAATATAGCTATCAGCTAATGGAGTTACTCCTGTAGGTCAAGCAGTACAAATCTGTTCTTCTCATGCTGAAGGCCCACCGTTTCAATTTCTGCATTGTCTCATGGTGGGGATGATTACATATAATAAAAATAACATTTTAGGAGAGATCCTCAGCTGATATAAATTGGTACAGCTCCATTCATTTCAAGAGCATCTTAGAATCTGGCCCACAATAAATAATTCTACTGCCACAATAGATTACTACTACCAAACTCTTATATACTATTTTACATCCATAGATGACAGTGGAGCTATACCAATTTATATCTGCTGTGAATCTAGTGCAATATGTTTTTATATTACACATAATGTGTACATAATGCCACCCACCATTCATCATCACAGAGATTGCTCCTGGGACCTCAAAAAGAAGGCATCGTTAATCCCATTTTGCAGTTGGAGAAACTGAGGCATAGAGAAATGTATGAATTTTATATACAGGGTGTTTGCATATTTGCACCTTTTTTAGTATTGCAGTATGTGTGTCTAGTTATATTTATATTATACCTGATTTGAAAATTGAGACAACCCTGAAATCGTTAATTACTCAAGAAATATTGCGTGCATTCTGGACCTGTAGGTATTATAATGACAAAGCATGTGGGGAATGAGCCTATCTTGAATATTTTATTCATTAAATTAAAACTTTCCAGAGAACATGTACAATTTATGGGACAAATCCTAACGTCTTTACTCATGCAAATAACACTTTTGACTTCAGTGGGACCACTCATGTGAATAATGCCAGCAGGATTTCATCATAATATACTGCAGGGAAAAAAAAACCAAGATCCCAGGTTAGCTAAGGCATTCATATTCATTTTTCTAGCTACAAGTAAAACTCTGTGGTGAGAAACATGAAGCAATAGATGTCTGGGAACAAGTGAGGAGGACAGCACGGAAAGAGCACGTGGGCATGTGCTCAGTTTCTGCTAGGATGTGTGGAATGAAGCATTAAATATGATTCCTTAGAAATCAAGCTCTGTTATGATGTTGGTCAAAGGTGGGAAAAAAGCAAGTGATCACACATGAATGATTTATTACAAAAAATAATGTAGGCACAGAGAGAGAGAGAGAGAGAGAGAGTGTGTGTGTGTGCGAGAGAGAGAGAGAGAGCGAGAGAGCTGACAGCTCTGTGTATTCTGTACAATGATTGTCACTCGTTATGTTCTTTCCTCCCAGCATGTAAACATATGTCATAGCAACATTTCAAACCATATTCCTGAAGCGATGGAGCATATGAATGAAAACCTGCATGTTTGGGTGATCTTCATCTCAACTTTAATTCCAGGATATCCTAAATTGGAGTGCTTGATTTTGCAACTTGAATATTCTTTTAACCTAGGTTGTCTAACATTTTTTTGTATGTAATTATTTATATTGTTTCCAAGCTGTGTTAGATGCTGATTGCAAACATGGTCCCAGCTCTGAAATCCTTAACCCATTCTTCAAGGCCTCAGTGTGGCAATAAAATTACTCTGTGGCCAGTTCTGCAGTCCCCAAGCTCCAATAGCTTGAATTCAGATTGCAATCCCATCTAGATAATAGATGGCCAGACAGCCTATATAATTACGAAGCCCCCATCTTCAACTGTATCCAAACTCCTCTCTGTGGTTATCCACACTGAGCCCTCATAGTGCAAAATTCTGTGGCTAGTGAGAAATTCAGCCTCCCGGCCTGACCTCAAATAAATTCCCTCCCCACCTCCTTCTATTTTAGTGCACATCTTTCCATACAACAGTCCTACTGCAACCAAGGCACTTTGTGATCTCCGGAAGAGAGGCTGGGATGGTTGACTTCTCTGTATCCTGTTGCACTGCATAGTCTGTTGCATCTGTTGAAATATCTGCTGTAGCTGCTCACAGGATAAGATGGGTGTTGGTAATTCACCATTTGTGAGGGTTGCAGGAAGAGCCAGTTAGGAACAGTTAGGAATAGTTTTATTTACCTTTTGACTTTATTTTCATTATAAAATGTTAAAAAAATGAAAAGAAGAGTAATTTTGAAACAAAATCAACTTGTTTCATGTCAAATTTTATCAGAATGCTCAGATCTGTTTTGTAAATGAATTTTCAATGCAGCTGATGGCTGTTTTGCTTTGGACACCTCCACCCTTTTCCAATAGAAAAAAAATTCCATCAGAATATTTCCAACCAGCCTAATCACTGGATAGACAGGGTGCAATACACAGAACACACTGCATGCTGGTGCTACCACTAAACCGTACCATTGGAAATGGTGGAGGCGTTAAATGACCTGTTCTTGGAAATGATGGGACAACAGGACTAAACAGAACAGTCTCAATAGTGTGGGACGTCTGTAGAGATTCTGATTCCTCTCATAGTGATGTGGATCAGTAACCCCAAACAGTCTGGTTTCTATGTCAGTTCTCTGCCATAGTCAGTACTCTGCAAAGTGAACGTGTCAGGAGATGGAGCGGTCACATCATTATTAAGTCCTTGGCACTCACGGATGTTAGTGGCTATCTGTGCAGTGACTTTGAAGATTCAGTGGGAGCTTTAACGTTTTTGGGTCAGGACTTGTCAACAGTAATGGAGCATTTCTAGTATCTAAAGAAGCAGAGTAGGCGTAGGACTCCTGAGTCTGCCCATGAGAGAGAAAAAGACAACATCTTTGTTGTGGTGTGCCACCTACAGAATGGCTCTGGTGCTACTTATGTATCTCGGGGGGGGGGGGGGGAAGTGCTGTGATAATTAGCTCATCTTTGTAAAGTGCTCTGAGACCTATAGTTGAGACCGAACCTAAAGGGAAATGTGAAAAATCCTTCATACTTATTCTATAATATGGAATAAAAAAATCAATTTTGACAAAAAGAAATAGACCCTGGATTGCTTAGAAGATTTGTCTCGTTATCCAATGCAAATGTGCAGAAATGCACACCATGAGAAAATGTTGTCATGGTGAGAAGAAACCAGGGGGAAATTATAACAGCAGGAAAAGCTGCTTGCAGAGGCTTCCATTCATTTAAACCATACAGAACTATAGAGATATGTAAATGTATTGTTCTTTTATAAGTGCAGCTGCATGGGACAAGTGCTCTGCTTTAGCTAATGTGGGGTTTGAAAATGAAACAAGTGGCTGCCACTCTATTACTGATAAAAGCAATATAAAAAGGGGACTACTCGGAATGGATCCACAGATGTGGACAGTTATGTCAGTCAAGGAACTGAGCCCTATAGCCCCTGACATGTTTTCTAAAACTTGGCAGTAAAGAAAGTTTGAAGTTGACGAGGCAATTCTCTTTTTCTCTGGGATTTGCAGATGGAAGCTTTTCCTGTCCCGTAGCACCTTTTCAGCATCCATAACAATTATATCTTATCTCCTTGCTATGTTAACACTGTTAGCTTAAATGACTTTTCTAAAGTGAGGGATTTGGGGGGTTTTGTGCTATTCTCTGAGAGAAAATGTATTTGCTTAACCTCACAACAGTATCAGGGATTAGTTTTAAGGTTTACAAAAGTTTCCAAAACCTGGTAGCCTCCTCCTCTAACAGTTTCTAAAATCTCCCCACAATAGAAGTATACTGTAAGCCATACTGTAAAAAAGAAAAGGAAACAGAGAAAAACATGAGACAGAGCAGAGATAAAAGGAGCATAGTGATAAGGGAAATAAAACCCCCCTAATTATTCTGTAGTCTCTCTCAAAGGTCCCCGCTCCCCCACCTCATGCTCTCAAATTAATGCAGTTGCCTTGTATCACATGCAGCTAATGAATCAGCGGTGTCTCTCTATAGCCAGAAGCATCTGATAACATATATAACAGGTAATCTTAAACAGCGTGATATTTGCGAATAACATCCACGGTTACTGCTCACAGAAAGAATCAGTAAATCCTTTAATCTTCCCACACAAGCTTGGTATATATAACCTACACTTCTCATTCCCTCCACCACTTGATCCTGAGTCATTCTTCAGTTGTTTTGGCTGAGAGGAAGCAGGTACATCTGTTACAAAATTCACTACCTCTATAACCAAGTACCTGATGAGAATTCTTTCGCTGTATTGCTTAGCGGTTTAAGAGCTGGCATAGCGGAAGACCTAAGAGAGTCATGGGACTAACTCTTGTTCGGTCTTGTTTTGGCTGTTGTCTTCATTCTGAAAGGTGAGCTGTACAGTCACTGAAATTGTGAATTGCCTTATACATTTTCCACCTATCCATGCACTTCCATAAAAGATGGTCCCAGTTTGGCCCAAAAGTAGTTCAAGGGAAGCGATGGAAGTAGACTCAATCCCAGCTTTATGTGCTACTAGACTGATGCTGGAGGTATCCAGCACAGAAATAACTCCTAACTACCACGGGGAAAAAAAATATTATTCCTAGTCTTGAAGTCAGCTGGTATTTCTGAAATTGTTCAATAAGATTTCTGATTACCTACATCAGGGGTAGGCAACCCTCGGCACGTTCATTTCGCAAGTTCATTTGGAGTGGCATTGGCACCCTCTGTAGTGCCACAGAAATTGCCGTTCTTGCCACTGAAAGCCATTCTAGGCAGCTTCTTCTGGTGGCGGATGAGGTTCAGGGGGTTCCCACCATGCCCAGGCCCCAGGCCTGCCACATAAAGAAGCTGCCCAGAGCGGCTCCTCTCTGCAACATGCTACCACCAAAAGGAGCCACTCCAGGCAACTTCTTCCCGCGGTGTGCCTGGGGACCCCCTGAGAGGAACCGCTCTGGGCAGCTTCTTTCTACGAGTGGCTACTTTCAACGGCATGCCTGGAAAGCAAACTCCCACCCCCCAGCTGTGGCTGCCTCCGAATGTTTAGGCGACCACCACTTTTTTTCAGTGGAGGGGGCCGTCGACACTGGCTGAGAGTCAGGGAGGAAGGGGTACCCTGACCTATGCTGTCACTGATTGATGCACTTTAAGACATCTTCCATGAACCAGAAGTACCAATTTCGCTCAGAGGGGAAGGAAAACTTTTTAAAAGGTTAAAACTTTTGTTCTGAGTTGTTATCCCTAAACTCACGAGCGTGGCACTAAGCACATAACTCTTAGGTGGACTCAGCTTTCATTTTGTCCTCGTAGAACCTCTTTTTAATGGCACGATTTTTCTATTCCCCTATTTTTTCCCCCAAAATTTGTTTTCCTTGAACCTGGAAAACTTTCATCCATAAAAACAAAACAACATGGAGCTCTTCATAGCCCTTAGTTGATGAAAATAGATGAAGATTGACTTATGTGTAGTGATACTAAAGGTTTGTCTACATGTGTAATTATCCCTGATTAATTATTCCTGGTTCACTCCATCTATGGATACTCCTATTGGAAAAAGAGTGCCTTATTATGAATTAGTTTAATCCACTTTGGAAATTGATTAAAATAATTTGGAATAATGGACGCTTTTGGAATATGCACATATGGAGTTAATAAAGAATAGTTAAATTCTGCTTTAAATTCACATCTACCATAATCCAAAATAACTTCTCTGTGTAGGCAAGCCCAGAGATAAGGTCATCACTCACTCCATGTCCCTAAGGTTTTGAAACTGAAAAAAGAGCTTATCTAGTAGCATCTGATGAAGTCACAGAAAATAAGTGAGTCTTTAATGAATGCTGGAACCAGAGACGCGGTCTACGGTGACACGGCCACAAGTTGGTCTTTACCTGGTGGGGCAAAGCCACCTTGTTCTGTTGTTTGTTTTCCCCAATGCTGAAAGGAAATCTGTGCCTCAAATGGCATCCTTAAACGTCTTTAATATTCCCAGGCTTTCCTTCACTTTTAAATTGCTCTCCACCCCCATTTTTAGGGCCAAATTCTGCTCTTAGTAACAATACTGTGGTGCAAATCTGGAGTAACTCCATTAACGTCTGTGGAAATATTCAAATTTACACCAGTTTAATGGGGACTAGATCCTACCAATTATTACTTACGTGACTAGTGCTGACTCATGCCTGCAGTCTCAATGAAGGCAGGCGAGTAAAGTGTGCAGAACTGGGTCCTGTGTTTGTAAGTGCCAGACTGATGCAGCATTGGTTTCTTTCATGGTATTAGGGGAGCAATTTTCAAATGTTGGGGCTTACTTTAAGTATAACTTTCTTTTAATGAAGGAAGCATAAGGAAAAGTAGAGAAAAGAGGGAGACACTCAAATGAAGTTAATGGTTTAAAAAGAAGTAAAGTGGGGTTTTTTTCCCTCTCCAGTATTTTCTTTCTTAGAAACAGGGATGTGTGCAGAATTGTAAATCATCCTTTACCTGACATGTAAATCATCCTTAACCCAGAACACCAAATAAGCATTTTATTTTTTGTTGGGAGCAATGTATTCATAATAACGTAACCTGTAGCATTGTGCTTCAGTGCCTATAATTTTCCCAGCCACTTTTTATGCAGCTTGTATCCCATAGTCAACACTCTTTCCTTCCCAGGATGCAGTGATGGGGATGTGTGCATTTGTCTGACAGCACAGAGGCAAACTTGTTGGATTGTGTGTTATCACAAGATAAGGCGAAGCATCCAACAGTTGTTCACAAGGGAATTAATGCTTTAGGATTCCAGAAATAATTAATGGCTTTCTGTGCTCTGGTTGTACAACAACTTGCATAACGGCTGGCTGTACCACTCACGAAAGGAACAAATAGCATAAATACTGTTCACGTAATGCTGTCAAACTTGCTGCTGCAGGCATTCTCTCATCCCAGTGCCATGAAAGGCTTCACCACTCCCGAACAGCCAGTGTGACAATTATTGCCCGTTTTCTAGTGGTGTGTGGTATGAAGCAAGTACTGCTTTGAGCTAACTCAGAGCTCTGCAGTGATACTAGCTTGAGCTTCCCCAGAGAGTCAGGGAGCATCAGAGCAGGTGCTAGACCAGTGGGTCCCAACCTTTTTGGTCCGAGGGCCACAAATATAATTTTCAGAACCCTGAGGGGCCAGCAGTCTAATTAAATTTACATTAAATTAAATTAATTAAATTCAAATGAAATGTTCATTAAAATTAATTAAACTCAATTTATTACATTTAAATAAGATTTTAATTAAATAGACTAGTGGCCCTTCAGGGTTGGAAACATTATATTTGTGGCCCTTGAGCCAAAAAGATTTTTTTTTAAAATTTGAGGGGGGGGATTTAAAAGGGGGGGGGCCTGGATGCCCATGAACAGGGCCAGTTTGTGGGCAGGCATTTTTTGGGCCCCAGCAATAGTGAGGCCCACGCTCCCACTCCCCCTCACCCCATGCAACTATGCCAGCCCGCCACCCCCCAGCAGCCAGCACGCCCACAGCCGTCCTGGCCCATCATCCCCTCCCAACCATGCTGTGCCTGCCCACACCCCTCCCCCAAAGCATGCTCTCCCAGCCGTGCCAAGGCGGCCCGCACCCTCCCCTCCACTGCACGCCTCCCAGCCGCGCTGGCCCGCAGCCCTTGGAGCCCTGCCCGGGGCCGTGGGCAGGCACAGCAGGGCTCCAAGTCCCAGCTGTGCACCGGTACTGGGCGGCTGTGGGCAGGCTGCCGGGCAGTGCGGGCCATTTTAAAAAGCCCCGCAGGCCAAAAGAGGTTGAGAACCTCTATGCTAGACACTAGTCTAGCCAGACTATATTTAATAAGAGTTCCAAACCAAAACTGAGTTTGATGGTCAGGGCAGCTGGAGGTTTTATTTATGGGAAAGAGAGGACAGCTATGCAGCTTTTATGCCTACCTTTTGGTAAAGCAGGCTTCCCACATTCAGGGAAGCAACACTAGTACGAACATCAGAGCAGTGCCCTTATCCCAAAAATTACGAACAGAGGGGCCTAAAATGAGGCTCCTCCATCTTTCTTTCCAGTCCTAAATAAGTGACCAGATTTTTGAAGGTGTGGTGCACCCAGCAGCTCCCTTCAACTTCATTGGAAGCAGGTGTGGAAATCAGTTCACTTAGGTGCCCAAACATGAATTTTGGAGCGTTAGACTCTAGTATCTGTGTACTATACATGTGTGTAGATGTACTATAGTATATCAGCTCAAATTTTGCTTTCAGCTTTGACTTAGACGGGTTACACCAGTTTAAGGGAGCTTTGAAGAAGCATCTGACAAAGTGGGATTTTCTCCCACGAAAAGCTCATGTGGTAAATAAATTTGTTAGTCTTTAAAAGTGCCACAGGACTCCTTGTTTGTTTGGCTGACCTAGACTAACACGGCTACCCCTTTGGAATTTGGAATCAGGAAATGTGGAGGTGGATTCAAGGCTGGTTTTCAAGCCTCCAGAAGTCAAGGGACTTTTAGATTTGGGGTTCTTGTATAGGCCCATATAACACTTTAACTACGGAAAGGTCCATGCCAAGAAGTCTGAATCTGGATCCAAACTTTTCCTAAGGGCCTGGTCCTGGTCCAATGATGGGCTCTTACTGCAAATTTCAGATCTGGATGCATTTCAGACATCCTCAAAGATAAAAGGTGTTGAATTTGAGACAGCAGCGTGGGCCTGTCCCTACAGACTAGGTTAGCTCTTAATAAACACGTCTTGTAGTTTAATTTTTGTAAATGCACTTATTGATGGTGTAGCACTGTAGTAGATGCATCTTGCACATCTGAAAAACAAATACAAACAAATTACTATTGTTTCCTAGTTATATTGTGATAGTATCCAGAGTCCAGTCCTCTCTCCCCATCTGCCCCTTGAGCTTATATTAATTGGCTACATTTTTTAAGCACATCAAGGCCAAAAGGGATCCTGAGTAAACTTTCTGAACTTCTGTTTAGATATACAAGGACTAATTTTAAGCCAAGAACTATAGTATTAATTCTGATTAGACTTTATTGGAAAGCTAGCTGTGGAACAGTGGTATTAGGGTAAGCACATATTATCATACCTATGTTTGAGAAATGCCTGCATATCCCAACAGGAATCACACTGAGACTGTAGTGATGTAAAGCTTAGTAAGGACACTCGCTATTTTTCTTAGTTTTTGAAAAAATTTAACTCGGTTATAATAACCTATTTGAAACTTCAACACTGAAGTCTGGTTTCCATTCTGATTTTTCCCTGGCATAACAGATGCATGGTGTTGCTCATGAATTAATAAAACTGATTTTCTTTTTTAGTTTTATTATTGTTTTGGATCAGAGACCTACCATGAGCACTGTACAAAGATAGCAAAGGACTGCCTCTTTTCTGAAGGGTAGTATAACTGGACAAGACAGGCAAAGGAGAAAGTAAGTCGTCTTATCCCTATTTTTCAAATGGAGAAGTGAGGCGCAAAGAAATAAGTGACTTGCACACAGTCACACAGAAAATGTGAGGCAGAACTGGAAACTGATTCCAGATTTTCTGAGACCTACTGCAGCTATTCCAAGCCGAATTAGAGGTGACTGGAAAATGTTCAGTGTATTCAGTGAAAAATTTTGAAAGAAACAAAAAAAATTCTTTTTTTTTAATTTCTGAGGCAATCTTCTGGTTTTTCATAGAAACTGGAAAACTTCAAAATTTTTGTTTAGAAAAAAAAATTGATTTCCTCCCAAAAAATTCAGAGCAGAAAAACTTCAGCCTTTTCTACTCAAGATCATCCTTCCTCTGTCATTTTCTGTTCAAGAAACATATTGTTTTGGGATAAAAATACCTATAAACTCACTTACACTGAAGTTTGAAGAAGATACAAGAAAAATATAAAAATAATTAAAATATACATAATGTATAAAAAAGTATAGTAGGTGACATTTTAAGCTCATAGACCTGCCAAGTGTATGGGTTTTCAGACTTGTGGGGAAAAAGTAGTTGTGCCTGTTCTCTTTCTGGTTCCTCAAGAATAATTTCTTCCACGATGTCCTCAAGAAGTGAGTTACAAATAAACAGTACTTTTGATTTATGTATTTAAATTGTGGTATGCTGACAGGCCCCACTGGACCAATTTCCATGCCATTTTTAATATTGCCGCGGTCTGTCCCTGCCACCGAGGCCAATTTTTTTTTTTAAACCCAACTTTAGAGAACTAAAAGATATGCGCTTACCTACGTCAAACATGTGATCATATTACTATAACCCATATCCTCTTGTCCTGCTCCTTCCAATTACTTGTTACCCCTGTTTATCAGGCCTATACTAAGTTATAAATTCTTCTATATATTTAAATGTGATTTTCCTGTGCTGAATATTTGACCCGATTCAAATTCTTCACTAGGTGAAACAGCAAGAACGATAGCAAATAGCGTGGCTACAGTTAATCCATACCTCTTTTTCAGAAATGTTAGAATTTTCCCCCAGTCATTTAAGTCAGCTTTCCATACATTGTTTGAATTAAATGAACCCTGTATAATTTTCTACTATTAAGGACCAGTCCTATAATCCTTATTCACATGAATAATAATCTGATTGTCATCAATGGGAAGGTTTGCATGGCCAGGTTCTATATAGTTGAGTTTCAAATTGAAAAAGTATTGTATGTTGTGTTTTATATAAGTAGGTTCTCTAGAAAATTTTAACTTCTAACTACACTATAACTCTTAACTGTGTCAAATTCCTTATAAAATTTATAGGTGCTCACTATAAGTAATTGTCATCACATTTTATGCACACTGCACACGTACAAGTGTACCCAGGAAGTTCATAATGCAAAATTATTGTGTCTCTATGATACTTATTCATGTATTAAAACATAACAAATAATTTTATATGGGGTACACATGCAATTCCTGAATAGCTGCAAAAATAATAAATGCTGTAAATCCAGCTGACATGGTAGCTAGATAACAAAGAGCAAAAGATAGTAGTATACAAGTCCCTTTTTTTCACACTTCAACACTTTGCTTTCCATGTCATATTGTATAGGCTCAGATACTTAGGACGGAAGCAAAGGCTATCAGTGTACACTCATTAGTTAATCATAGTACGCAGTATGTGACTTTGATTCTTTTTAGAGGCACTGTCTTGTAACGTCTAGTTTAGACATTAAAAAGTCATACTTCACAAAGCTACCTTCTAAATGATGATACCAGAAACTTTGTGGTTTAATGAAAAGACAATTAAATATAAATAAGAGTCTTTAAAAGTGCCACAAGATTCCATGTTTGTTTTGCTCAACTAGCATGGCTACCCCTCTGGAACTTGTCACCAGTTAAATATAAACGTTCACAGGTCCCCCTGAAGCACATACTCGTTAGAGACACAGTGCTTGTTAAGAAAAAACGATGCAAAGAATTTTGGGGAGCACAGTCAAAATGTTGCGTGTTGACAAATCAAAATGCTTCAGTTATGATGTTATTTTATGTGTCTATATTATAATACCAAAGTAAATACAATTTGAGACACAAACTAATTTCAAAACAAAAAACCAGCGAGTTTTGTTCTGAAAATGTCAGAATTAGATTGTCAGAACCCTTTTCCGTAGTTTTCTTCCAAGATGAAATGTGAGCTGATTTCAGGAACATCCATGGAAAGTTTCCTCACCAGCTCTACTTATTAGTTCTGACTCTTCCCTCATTGCCTATAGTCCCCACTGCTCAAATCACCCCCATCTCACTTTGAAGTTTGGCTGTGTTTTAGTTATTCCTCTAAATGTTGGAGTCCTCTACAATTTCAGTCCCAGCTGAGTTTACAGTTTTACCCCTAAAAACACCTTGCAAAGAAAGATAGGAAGCAGCCTGCAGCCAAGAGGAGTGTAAAGAGATGTATGGGGAGTTGTTTTATTTAGTAAGTCAAAATTGTATGTAGTAATCATACAAAATTCCTGAACCATTCTGCAACTAGCATCAAACATATCAACTGGAAAAATTTTCCAAGCATAAGAGGCAACAGGGACGGAAGCACAATAATGAGACTGAGACACCAACACAGAGGCCGATTAGGTAGGAAGCCTCAATGGAGAAAACAGAGTGCTGGGGCAGATCCTCAGTGGGTGTAAATTGTCATAGCTCTCTTGACAGGCATGACACTCTATACCAACTGAGAATCTCCCCTGTGAGTATAGAAACTGGAAGAAAGGACAGCACAGATGGAAACAGGAGTATGGCTGTGCAATCTTGAAAGCCAGACTCAGAAACTTGAACTTTGATGGGTCTTTAGAGGAGTGGTTTAAGAAGAAGCAAGGGCTGTTGGAGGCTTTTGGGGAGGGAGTGATGGAGATAGAGAAATGAAACTTATCTATTCTTGACAGAAGTTTTCAAAGTTGAGCTTAGTAGGGGGGATCAGTTTAGATTAAAGTCATTTTCAAACTGATTTAGCCATCACTAGTTGCTATATATAAGAGCAGGGTGCTCTTAAGACATTTCATCCAAATCAGATATGGCAGTGGTAGTGGAAAGACACCTTACCATTCTGTGATACACCTCTTTAAGAAATGAAAGCACAGACTCTCTGGGATTCTTTGGCCTGTTTAGTTTAAACAAACCTGAGTTTCATTGGGAAATTAAATTTAAATGAGCACATCTCATTGCAGAGTTTGACCACTAAACAAATCATCATTAAGAGGTTACCTATGGAAATGTATCATCAAGTTGTGTAAAAAATCTTTAACAGTAATATATTTTTTTTTCTAGGCACCTGGGTTACATTTGGAGGTCAAATTTCAGATGACGTAAGTAATGTTTGGTTAAAGTAAAACTCATAAAATTGAATAAATTTTTTGAAAATGGCAAAGAATAACCAAAATCTATTTCTGTAACAGGAAATGACAGAGAATTATTGCACAGGAATAGAAAGTTTGCATTTCTGCTACATTTCACTAAATCTTAGTGATTATGACATTTCTGAAGGGTGAACTTAATAAAAAAAAAAACAACTTTTCATTAAAAAAAATTCTAAACAGCCATGAAAAGAAGGATCAGCATTTACCACTGACAGTTGTAATAAGAATCTCGTTGTTCCCCTATAGAAGTTTGGACGTTTTTTTTAACATAATGTAAATAATCCAGTACAGTCATAAATATACGCACAGTGTCATCTTACAATGAGATGTTGGATGATTTTTGACATTAAAAGTATAGATGAAACAACTGAAAATATCCTTGGGCTTTATTTTGACAACACTTACTCTTGGCTGTAACAGATGTTTCTTAATCTTAGCTAATAACCCTTTAAAGGTACTGCATAGCTCATGTATTTTACTAAGCTTTGGGAACTTCATGGACATTAGTCATCCATAACAAAAACTTGAAGCAGCCTCATTTGAAGCACCAGGACAGAGAAAGTGGAAATAACCTTTGCTGAAGGAGAAAGGGATCATGTTTAAAGATGTAGATGATTTCTTTTAAAGAGAGAGAAACTATTTTATCTTACAAATGGTGTGTAAGGGAATAATGAAAATATGTAATAGCATAACAAAGGGGATTCTTCTTTATATTGCAGCTTAATAAATACTGAGGATGAATGGCAAAAATCCCATTAACTTCAGTGGTCCAGGGTTTCAACCTGAACAACTGTTTGTAAAATCTGGCCTTAGTCATCACTGATATTGGTCATTTAAAATCTTCACCTCACTTCTGGTACTTGTCTGTTGTCATAATGAGTCTATCAGCTAAAATCAGAAGTAGGCCCAGACCAAAATAAAAAATCTGAACTGCTTTCCTTCTCTCCCAGAAAGTTCAGATCAGAATTTGGCAGCTAAGCTCCATGTCTAGTTAAAAAGCAAATCTAAGTAAAATGACTTGAATAATTCATGCCATCAGTTTTATAGAACTGCCTTGGACTTCTATGATTAAGTCAAACTAATCTTTGACATTAAGTTATGGCCTGAAGTCATTCCTGGCTTAAGTGCTTTGACTTCAGTAGTCTTACTTCAGGAATGAATCTGGCCTAAAAAGTCTTATACTCTCAGTTATCTAAATGTGGTCATTTTAGTATGGGGGGAAAACTTTTAAAATGCTAATGTGAAATCAGTACAGCTGTATCTCAGATTGGTAACAACCCCTAGTTATCTGATAGCTTCTCAGTGGCCATTTTGAAGTGGGTTGGTGATCTAGCTCCATTTCCTAGCTGGCAAGTCTCCATGTCAGTCATCAATACATTTGACACTAAATTGCATCCTTGCCAGCATTCTCTGCCAAGGACTGAATGAGCAGTGGACTGAACTCGGTCATCCCTAGAGGCACTCCTTCCAAGCGGGAGTTGTCATATTGGCAGGACCATATGGCGAAGCTCACATTGCTGTCATCTGTGCTGGACCTGTCTTGTGGATCAATAGAAGACTTAAGTCTCCAAGGCTGTCAACCCAGCACATTTCATAAGTGGTAAATGCTCTAAAATCAACACAAATGGAAATCTCACTTCAGTGCACGTAAGGAATCTGATAGTTTAATGCAAAATTATGGGTTTTTTAGTACACTATGAAATTTATTGTAGAATTATATTCTTACTATAAATGTCTATAGGAATGTTTAAAAAAAAAATTAAGAATTGTGTCCTTTCTACATTACATTCCACGGATTTGCAAATTAGTATCTATAGAACCCTATTAAATTTCTATTGATTTCATTCCTATTAACTGAAAAAGACTTTTCTTTCAGAAAAGAGTAATTCCCCTTCAAGTAGGCCAAACAGGTGTTGATATAAACCTATATTCTGGCTTTTCTTGGACTAATGCACAGATATCACAGGCATATTGCTTTGGCTTGCATTACTCTGATCTCCAGCAGTTGTATGGGACTAGGTCAGGTCAGGATGTCTAACACAAATGAGTCATGTCCTTATTGCCTGAGCAATTCCCTGTAATGTTCCTCCCTACAAAGCATCATTTCAGAGAGTTTGTAGGATAGCCAGAATTGAAGTGGACTGCAGTTCTTCTGGGCTTACAGATTTATCCCAAGTTCAGTTGTGAAAAGTATGGGAGGTTCCTAAGATACCACAAAAACCTGTAACTTTTTGCCTGCCTGAAAATTAATCATGGAAAATAGGTTGTTTTTTTTCTTCCAATAAATGGATATGAATAAATGCAAGAAAACTAAGCATAAAAATTGAATTCGCCCCCCCCCAAAATGTTTGGCTGATGATAATCAAGGACTACGGTGAGATCATACCCAGTAAACAACACAATTCGGGAGCAAAGTTACCTTTGCTAAATTTGGCCTTAAGCAAATGGATTTAATTTGTGGATAAAATATTGAGGATAAAAATATGCCACCCCCTTTTACTCCTTGTTGTGGTTCTTAAAAAGAAACTTTTTTTTTAAAAAGGGGGAGTCCATCTTCCCTCACAGCTCATCCCCCTCCCCCAACCTGACAGCCCTGCAACTCATCATCTTAGCTTCCTCAGCCTCACGTCAAAAGGAGCAGGCTAGACCAACGGATTTACTTCTCCAGAGGAATGCAGACTGGCCTTGGTCTTGTTTAAGGAACTTTGTTTTCAACTGTGAATGCTGAAAGTCATCACCTTATCCAGAGACCGGTATGGCTTCAGCAATACTGTATATCATATTATCAAGACATCCAGTCCTCAGCCCATCAGTGGGGATTTCTAATTGCCTACACTGCAGAGGCACCTGAGGTCCTATATTGTTTTCCCTTCCCTTGCTGAATTGTATTTCCCACTGCCCTCCTTCCCACTTTCTTCCTCTCTCTCTGTGGGCTTTTCATTGAATCCTAACATCTGCTATACTGTGTTAATCCAAGTCTATCTTCTCTCACAAGAAAGGACCCAACTAGATGACATCTTTGACCAGAATGTGAACCAGGCTCCAAGCGGCAAATGTCATGGTCAATCTGGTAGCCCAAGCATCCATGCAAGTGTTCTAAACCCATCAAAAACAGCCACATTTCACCTGCCTTTTCTATCCTGTCTCTCCTCCATCTTGTGTCTGTGTTAAAACCAGGATAAATTAATGCTCATCACATATCAGGAGTGAGAGTAAAATTAACTCCTTCTGCATCAGAGAAAGGTTGTTCATTAAAAATAAGAGACTCTGATGTTGTAATTCCAAAAGGAGAGTGACTTTGATATACTCTAACTACATTGGTTTGGCATAATCTCTCAACCACAGTTTCAATATAAAGGCTTGTTTTCATTTCCTGCTCCTTTTTTGTATGTTTAATCAATAAACTTTCAAGTCAAATGAATGCTTTTGGTGTTCGCAAAGTAACCAAGTAAAACCAAGGCCTCTGTAGAAAATAACTGGTACCCTATCACTGCTAAATATTACAGTGAAAGAGTTTATAATCACCTTTAACTCAGTAGGCCTTTGAAATCAATATCCGTTCTCCCCCTTCCCATAGATTTTCAGGTGTGGAGCCAGACCATGGCCCTATATAGTGTGTCTGTAGGAGTGCTGCAGCTCCCACCATCATATCCCACCAAGCAATAGCAATGGCCCCAGAGGACTAGTATTTCCTCTCTGCAAAGTGTGTGATTTGATTTCCATCAATCTTGGGAGCAGGATCAAAGGGCACTTTTAAACTTGGACTCCAATATGCTGACGGCTGTGTATTTGTGTCTTGCCTACTTGCCTGGGTTGCTGTAGCAACCCAGCTCACTTGTTGCCATAGTAATAGAGTTAGAGTTTTAAGGGTTAGCTCAGCCAATACCGGCTTGTTCTTAGAGTTTGGCTAATAAAGGCACTTAAACATGGATTTCTTTCTGTGTGTTCATCCTGATCTCCTCTTGGATACAAGCTATTCCAAAGATTCAGCATAACACTGACTTGTACATGAGCTTATGTTTACATGCAGGGAAAGTTGCCATTGGGTTCACAAGGACTATTCTGTTGCTTGAAATTATTTGTGCAGGGCTGGGCCTGTGACTGCTGCTTGCTACATGTCAAGTTTTCACCCCATACTCCGCATTTTTAAAACATTTTTAGTGGTGTGTTTGGGGTCAGATTGGAACATTGTGACAGGTGTGAGTCTATTTTGAATAAATCAAGAAAAAATACTCCATCTTGAAAATACCTGCTGTCCTAACACTCCTATCCTGCTCCATTTGTGATTCTAATTTGCCAGTGCTTGCAAACTCTGAAGTTTGTTTTTCTGGGAGCACATTTTCTGATTTTTCAATTTTAAAAAATCAAGTTTATTATATATGATATATATAATATGTATCATTTATATATCTTATATACTCAGTTCAGGACACACTGAAATAGTAGATACACTTTACTTCCTCTCATATTCTGATTCAGGGATGGATAGGAATATATGGCCAGTATTTCCAAAAGGTGAGTAGTGATATGGGAGGCCCAACCAGAGGCTCCACATGGGATGAGAAGTGCTCAGCACTTTCTGAAAATCAGGCCTCTTGAAAATGTCACAAGATGGGGCCTGAATAAACATGGCAGCCAAAATCACTAGTCCCTTTTGCAAATCTTGTCGATGCGTTCCTTGGGGATCCTACCACACTGACTTCTGAGCAGAACACTGTGGTTGTAAGATTTTAGGTTGCTAGGAAAGGGGTGCCAGGTTCTGCAGCAGAAGAAATTTGATTTGCCCAGATATTGGGCAACTCTGGTAGCTGGATCACTGAGCCAGCCTACTTTACATTTTACTGTCCATTTTGGCCATAAATCAATGGACTGTATAACCAGCTGAAGCTGACTGTGGTTATGTGAGCTACTTGCATTCAAGCAATTTTTTTCCTTTAGAAAAATGGGAGGGTTTGAACTTCTGGTTCCTCTCCAGCCCTCTTTTTTTGCTGGCTAGGGCTTTGTGCTTACTTGCAGCTGCTCTCCATTCAAGCATTTGGTGCATTCAGAGGACTGCAGCAGTGATTTGGAATTTCAGCACTATATTTTAGTAGCCAGTCAAAATTACTGTCAAAATAAATCAACGCGCAATAAATTCCCCACTGCAGTTCTGCATAAGATGCTTATTGCTGGAAGTGCACCCCCTGCATTCACTTCAAATGAAAAGCAGTCAAACCCAAGCAGTTACCTTCAAATGAAGCCATAGTTTGTCCTCCAATCTCCTGCACAAGAACAAAAGAATAGCACAGACAAGTGCAGAAGTCAAATGGGCTCCTAAATCTTCCTCATTAACCAATTTTCAGGATGTTGCAAGTAGCTGTAGTTCATTTCACACCACCATATTCTTTCTGCCTCCTTTGGGAACTGCAAAATGTATTTCAAAGTCCAATGTCAGCACAGGGTATTTTGCAGGAAAAAAACTGTTGCTGCAGAAGATGTGTCGTATGCCGCACAAATGCATTGACAATAGTTGCTGTTATTGCTTTATATATTAATAGTTAGAATGCTGTTATAAAATTCTTTTTACTAGAAGCAGGAAGGTGTCATGTAACCTTCCTAACAGCCTTTATCATAGATAGGCTTAGCAGCACTCCGTAAGAAGTAAGTAAGGGCCTGTTTTTATTGTTGTTTTTATTAGATGCTGCAGTCCAGCTGTTGTTGAACACACACAATTGCTATATTTAAGCAACATCATTGTGCTAGAAACCAACAATGGCAATTAAATTCAGTGCTAAGCCTTCCTCACATAGATTCTGTATTCACTGCTCAGCGTATATCTTTAACTCCTGTAAATGCCCATGGGAGATATATGTTTGAGGGGAAACTAGACCAAATTCTGATCTCATAGATAATCCCTACCCCTCTATGCATACTAGTGTTCTAGATGAAGTGCAACCCGTATGCGTCTGCTGCGCAAGGGATGGGATAGCGGGGCAATTAGGGAGCCCCTGCAATGGGGAAAAGACCCCTGCAGCCTGTAGGGGTGGATACTTTTCCCCACTTCTTGCAGAGAATCTGATCACACACGTAGGGTATACTTGGGCTGAATGCTGCCTGCCAATCCCTTGGTTATGCTGGTGAAAATCCAGAGAAATTTCATTGCCTTCCATAAAGTTATGCTGGATTTATACATGTGAAACTGAGAAGAGAATTTAGCCCTATGCTTTTCTGCCTGCAACAACTTACATTGACTTAAGAGCAGTGCCCAGGTTCAATGGGACAATTTAAGAATACAGCCTTAATCAGCCTGGATTCCATTGGCTTTTGGTATGTACTGCACTTCTTAAGAATTCATCCACTTTTAGCGTATTAATGCATCTATAAAACAAACAAATCATACTTTTGACTAGCTAGCTTGAGCCTTTTCCTGCTGATAATGGACAAACCTTTGAAAGGCAGAGTTAGTGTAATTGAAATGCAGATGTCCCTGGGTGTTATAATAATCAATCCCATAGAAATATTAATCATAACTGTTTGTGACATCCATAATTATCACTGTGATCATTTACACCTGATTTTCAACTCCTTAATAGTGGTCAGAAATTATCTGGCTTCATCAACACACCATTAAATAGATACAGTTTGTGCCGATTTCCATTAAACCATTTTATGGTCCCTCTAGGGAGCAGAGTTACTCTGTGTGTAATTACATTGGCTTTGATAGGAGATGAAGCAGAGCTGGCTGCCATGTTTTACAGAGCTTCAACCTGGCATTTGTGCAGATTCTGTGCTAGCATTGGGGCAGATATCCAGGGTGAACAAAATCAGTCCATCCATTTGTATATCTGATGCCTGCAGCCAAACCATTTTGTGCTGTGATCCTATCAGGTCTTGCAACCTCAAGTGGGTGAAGCGAAATCAATACTGTTATGGGGGATATTCAGGGAATGTGTAAGTACTGCAAAGATTGATGTTAGTGAATTCAGGGGCACACTTCCCCCTAATCATCTCTCTCTTTTAAATGAAATACTAAACCAAGAGGTATGGAAATGTCCTTGCATTTAGAGCCAGATTGAGCCTGTGGCCTGTGTTGTAGGCAGTGCGGAGCTGTATCACTCCAGAGAGAAACCAAGTAGGCATTGTGTCCCCACACCAGGATTCCCTAGCACTTAAGGGGTCACCTCATGTGCTTTTCTCTGTTGGCTGGTGTGGAGGAGGGTTCACGGCCTTGCTCCCTCAGCAGAAAGCACAGACCCTGCAGTTTTGGCTGCCCCCTACAGCATGGAGAATTGGGAGGAAGGGGTTCCTGCATTCTCTCCTCCCAAGACACAGCCAATGCCCTAACCTACCAGAGTCACTCATAGGAACACTTCCTACTTAATTATGAGTGCAATTCAAGGTGTTTATACTGTTCTATCCAATGTCCCAGTGACTGGAGACTGCCTCTTCACTTGTCCTTCTGTCACTTTTGAAATCAGCAGTTGCTCCTTCAGCCCATAGATTTGGATATCTGTGGCATGGAGTCAGGGCACTGTGAATGTTGGGCCATTGGCTCTGGAACTTGCTTCCCCTACTGTCTGCCACAGTCTAAGGCTATGTACACACTACCAGACTTTTCGCGCAATAAGCCTGTTGCGCAGTAAATGTTCCGTGGTTGTTGTTGTGCAAGATCGCGTACATACTCGGCGGACTCTAACGGAACAGAGCCCCCCCCCCCTTTTTGCAGTCCTCCAGGAAAGCAAAGTGAACTGTGGGTACCTATCCCACAGTCCCCCGTATCGGTAATTCGCGCTATGTATCCTGGGAAGAAGAAGGCTTGCGCTATGCTGCATGGGATAATTCTTCATTTCCCGTGGTGCATTCTGTTACCGACGCTTCACAGCAGTTGCCACTAGCAACGAGCACGAAATTTAAACTGAAACGACCGTCTTTACGGAACTGCCTTTCCAGAATCACCATGGATTCAGCTCTGATCCTGAATGCTGCGTTCAGCATTGTAAACACAGCCCAGCTTCTGATGCAGTACGCCTTTAGCTCTGATTCAGAGCAGGATTCGGATGACTCGAGTACGGAGATTGACAGCTGTGAGAACAAAACTGAAATTCTGATCAGTTTCGCAGACCAGCTGCACAGCGTGAACCGCTGTATCTGGTCACGGCAGACGAGCACAGACTGGTGGGACCGAATCGTTCTTCAGCTGTGGGATGATGATCAGTAGCTACAGAACTTTCGAATGCGGAAAGCCACATTTATGGAACTCTGTCAGGAGCTAGCCCCTGCCCTGCGGCGCAAGGACATGAGGATGAGAGCCGCCATCTCCGTGGAGAAGCGTGTGGCTATTGCCCTATGGAAACTGGCGACTCCGGACTGCTACCGCTCGGTCGCAAACCAGTTCGGGGTCGGACGGTCGACTGTCGGAGTATCACTTTCACAAGTCTGCAAAGCCATCAACCGTCTTTTGCTAAGGAGGACGGTGACCCTGGGGAACATGAGGGAGATCATCGCTGGATTTAATGAGTTGGGCTTCCCGAACTGTGGTGGTGCAATACATGGCACTCACATCCCTATTCTCGTGCCCGACCATCTCGCCTCCGAGTACATAAATCGAAAGGGATACTTTTCAATGGTTCTTCAGGCACTGGTGGACCATCGTGGTCACTTTACGGACATAAATGCGGGTTGGTCAGGAAAGGTGCATGATGCTCGCATATTCAGAAACTCTGGACTGTTCCGAAGGCTACAAGCGGGTACATTTTTTCCGGACGAGAAAATGACAGTGGGGAGTGTTGAGATGCCCATAGTCATCCTGGGGGACCCCGCCTACCCACTGACGCCATGGCTTATGAAGCCTTTTACCGGGAAGTTGGATCCTGCCAAGGAGCGGTTTAATTACAGGTTAAGCAGGTGTAGAATGGTTGTAGAGTGTGCCTTTGGCCGTTTAAAAGCGCGCTGGAGATCGCTGTACGGCCGGCTAGACCTACATGAGGACAACATTCCAATTGTCATTTCCGTGTGTTGTGTCCTTCATAATATTTGCGAAAACTGGGAGGAGAGATTTCTGAACTCGTGGACAATGGAGGCTGAACGTCTGGAGTATGCCTACCAGCAACCGGACACCAGGGGTATCCGGGGGGCGCAGCTTAGGGCCGTACGCATAAGGGAGGTGTTGAAGGATCATTTCACGAATGGGGACTGATAGGCTGCTTTTTAATTTTAGAAATCACTGCTATCGTTATGTATTTTTTACTTTAGAAACTCAATGGATATTGATTGTTTGATTCTTTCTCTTTTATTTCTTTAACAACCCACGCCCAGGGCATACTAACACTGCAAAACAATAAAGTCAGATTACATTTACAAATGTCTCAACTTTATTAATACAACACAAATGAAACGTAAGCTGTAAGGAGAGGGGGCTATAGGTGGGTGTAGGTGCGGGACTCCATGACATACGTTGGGGGAGGGGGAGGGGTGACGGTATACCAGGGGTGTCCCTGGGGTTCAAAAAACTGTTTGGGGGGAGAGTGTTGTATGGTTGGTGGGAACAGGGGATGTGGGTGCGGGGGGGGGGGGGCGAGCCTGGAGCACACCGACCATGGTCTTCAGCAGCTGGGTCCGCTCCTGGAGAATGTCTATTAGGGCATCCTTCTGCTTTGCCCTCCTCTCGATGTTCTCTCTCCTGTCCTGCCTGCACTGCCGCCTCCATTGCCTTGTCTCCCTCGCAGATGCCTCGTTGGAATGCATCAGCTCCTGGAAGATATCTTCCTTGCTCCTCCGAGGCCTCCGCTTTATCTTTCTCAGACGGTCAGCAGCAGCTGTAGACCGTCCAGCGAAGGTCGTTCCTGTGTAAATATGAAACAGTTTGAATGCCACAATTGTTCTCACTCCGTTCAGGTGCAAGTAAGGATGCTCTCCCTACGCATTCCGATGTTACACGGGACAAGAAATACCGGGGGGCAGAAACAAGTTTTGCAAAGCGAGGGACGGGTTGCTGAGAGTAGGCACACGGGACAGTGGACTATTGGCACTGCTTGTTCTGATCCTGTGTCAGAGATGGCTGCAATAGAAGCCGATATCACACTGCTTAGAGTGCCTCTGCAAGCAAGAATGCATCTCCTGCATGTCGCTGACTTCCAGCCAGGACCTTACGCTTCTGGATTGTGCGCGGCCATGGTTCCCGCGGCAGTGCTTGCGAGCTTGAGAGGGAGAGTCTCCCTGAATGGGGGAGGGCAAAGGCTCGCTCTACCATCCAATTTTAAAAGAAGAATTTGGAGATATTTGGAGTACACGTTTAGTGACTTGAAAGGGAACGACTACTTGGCAATCGAGGCATGCATTGATGCGCTTTTTATGTAATGCCAGTAAGACACCGCCAAACCATTAACCCACAGAAAACAAGAAACAGAAAAGGAGTACTCAATGCCTTATCTTCATGTACACACTAAGCTGTAGCTGCTAGAATACAGAGCACTGCAAACGTAACTTACCGGAGCTGCCATCGGCTGAATCAGGGGAAGGCGTGGAAAAGGAATCCGTGGAGCTTGTCTCTGGTGGGGTGGTGAATAACTCCTGGCTCCCGATGTCGGTGGATCCGTTGTCACCGTCCACGTCCTCTTCCTCCTCTGCTTCCTCGTTGACGACGGCATTGTCGCCTTCTGCTACCCTGTCCTTTTCGGACGCTGTCGCCGAAGTGTCCACGGTTGAGATCGGGGTGGTTGTGGGATCGCCGCCCAGGATCGCCTCCAACTCCTTGTAAAAGCAGCATGTTGCCGGCGCGGAGCCGGAGCGCTGGTTTGCCTCTCTGGCTCTGTGGAACGTTATCCGCAGCTCCTTCACTTTGGCCCGGCATCGCAGAGTGTCTCTCTCGTACCCCTTCTCATTCATCGCCTGAGATATTTAACCAAAAATGTCGAAATTCCTCCGGCTGCCATGTAATTGTGACTGCACGGCGGACTCTCCCCAGATGCCTATCAAATCCATCACCTCTGCTGTTGTCCAGGCTGGAGCTCGTTTGCTGCGCTGCGACGACATTGCAAGCAGAGCACACAGAGGCAGCAGCACTGAACAGCAAGCCAGAAGGAAGGGTGGGGAATTCAAAAATTTGCGGGGGAGAAGGGGAGGTCGGGAAACATGACGTCACGGCAACAGAGTACAGAGGGAAGTGCAGAAGGGATGGGATTGGAATTGTGGGCCATTTCCGGAGGTTTCGCATTGCGCGGTAACAGTACACACACGGACTGTCGCGCAATAGCTATTCCGCGTTAGACGCTACCACGCTCGTTCTGGTGGTTTACATTTTGCACAAGAGGGCTCTTAAAGCGCAAAAACTGTAAGTTCAGTGTGTACACTCGGCTTCTTATCGCGCAATAAAGGGCTTTATCGCGCAATAACTTCGTAGTGTGTACAAGGCCTAAGTCTTCTGACCTTTTATCTTAATGGAGTAGGGGGCATTATGGGGCTGCACACTGTTTTCTATGTGAGTCAGCAAATTCTATTAAATTTGTACATGCGCTGAGTGACTGATTAGAGTCCTGTATAGCTAAAAATAAATAAATACACTCGGGGATGTATCTGACCATTGGATAACAGGGTTTTAATGAACTCTGGTTCAGATAATTGTGTTTTGTGTGTAACGATACATGAAGAAGTTCCAAAACTATCAATAAAGTAATCAAATAGAGCCACAGATTTGCATAGCCTGGAACAGCTACATTAACTGCACTGCTGCTGGGTGTGACATTGGCCCGGGATGCACCAGCTACCCTAATGTGAGTTGTTGAGTGTGAGATTATAATGAATCTGTTGTGTTAGATTGACTTCCAATGTCCTCAGCCATGCTCCTTGGGTCAGAGGGGAAATAGCAGGTCAGGCATGCTGGGGATTGTTTCTGTATCCACCTGACTAATTGTATGTCTCTGGCTTCCCAAAGGTTGCTGAACAGCTAATGACAATCGCTTATGAGAGTGGAGTAAATCTGTTTGATACAGCCGAGGTGTATGCAGCTGGAAAGTAAGTGTATATGTTGGAGTGTTTCACCAAGCCAAGTTCCACTTTAACTATCTGTTAATTCACTGCCAACCTAACTTGGCCTTTACACAAAGGCAACTGCAGAAATATATCAGATTCTATTTTCAATTCTCCTGGTGTAAATATGGAGTAATCCTTTTGATTTTTAGGAGTTATTACAGATTTGCACTAGTGTGATTTAAGGTATAGTTTGACTCCATCTATGTAAATGTGTATTGGGAAGTGCTGAAATAGTGTAGTAGGACATAGGAGGATGATCTGCCATGGATTTCAGGTGTTCCCCATCTGGCTTTGTGTTCAAACTCTAAATTATATATCCTTGCAAACAGGAGCAAATTACACAATGCGGGGCCTTGCTTGTAGTAGACTGTCATATATTCCACCTTTATTAAACTCACTTTGATCCACAGTGCCTTTTGCCCCCAGCCTGTTAGGAGGCTATTTAATGTCATTCCAGTTTACCTTGAGGTTTTAAACAGTTTTGTGTGTCCCCCAAGAACTTTAATTGGGGTTTAGCTTATACTCAGGGTAACGATGTACAAGGGACTGTGTGAAGATCAGGACTTCTCATTCATGATGCGTCATGTGAAATAAACAAGGAGTCCTGTGGCATTTTTTCCTTTCAGTTTGCAGGTGTTCACTGGGTATTTTTAAGGTTTAAACACACCATACAATACACGCAGCACAGCTCAGATTTCCAGACTTTGACAAATCTTTCAGCAAACCTGGCCCAAGCTCCTGATTTGGCAATTGGGTTTGAAAATTTGACATTCCCCTCTATGTGAAACACTCCTATAATGTCACCTTAATAAACTCCAAATAAAATAAATAAAGTAAAATAAAATAAAATGTTCCATTTGTGGAACCTCAGATTTCCTGTGAGGAAAACTGGGACATCTGTGTTCTTTTTTTCCCTCTTCCACCTCTCAGGCAGGCACTTATCCTCTTGCCAGGAATGTAGGGTATTTGGCTGCATTTTTTCCTGTTTCAAAAGGCCAGAACAGAAAGGGCTTCATATGCAGAGCTACCTCCTAAAGAGTTCATGAATCACTTCTGCAAGGCCGATAGCCATTGCCATCTTTAAGATCAGGGTGGGAGAGGGAGAGTCTTTGTCAGGTCAGTTATATATAGGTACATAAATGCCATTGTGTTGGCAAAGAAGAATGTGTTCCCCTGCCAAAAAAATTTTAAATTATCAATTTTTAAATCAAGTCCTGAATAGTTTAAACACAAGGGGGGGGTGATCCTCAGCTGGGGGATCCATTAACTTCTGTGCCAGTTTACAGAAGCCAGGATTCCAGTTCAGCATGCACATTGAGGAAAGAAATAAAGAAAACCTATTTTGGGGTCCCATTTGCAAAGGAGAGAACTGGATTAGGCTAAGAAGTCTAAATGCATTGCTCACATTTCACATGTCACCAACTCTGTGTGTTTCACTAATGATGTCTGGAGACAAATACGCAAAAAAAAATGAAAAGTCAGCATGCTTCTTGATGATTAACAGCACATGAAGCCGACATTGTTGAAATCCTCATCCAGAATGTCAGGAAATGGCTTTTCTAGAAGGAGAAGTAAGGCACTTAATGCTATGGCTGAATTAAAAGAGGGGGAAGAAGAAAGATACTATACAAATATTAATCATTCACTTAGACTCATAGACTCTAAGCTGAGACGGGACCAGTATGATCATCTAGTCTAGGGGTTGGCAACCCCTGGCACGTATGCCAAACTTGGCATGCGAGCCGATCCTGGCTCTCCCCGTTTTCCCACCCCCTCAGCGCCACAAGAGCCACGTGCCGCTGCTCCAGGCCCCTGCTGGCTGAGCTGCCCCACTGGGGAGCCGGGCCTGCAGGGAAGAGAAGCTGCAGCGCGCACAGCTCCTGTCCCGATGGCCCCGCCCCCTCTGCTGGGGAGCGCAGCCAGCAGGGGACAGGAGCCCCGCGTAAGGGGCCGTGGGGTGGGGGCAGCAGGGAGGAGGAGTCCCTGCCCCTCCCCGCCAGCACTTGCTGAGGGTGCAGTGGGCAGGGCTGCCACGGGGGCCGGGAAAGATTGCTGACCCCTGATCTAGTCAGCCCTCCTGCACAATGCAGGCCACAAACCCTCACCCACCCACTCCTGCAATAAACTGCTAACCTCTGACCACTTTATACATTTGGGCTAGGTTGTGACATCACAGCCTGTCCTGGGTAAAGGGCAGTGTGCAGCTCAGCTGCCCCAGCCACAGACCAGGGATGGATTGGGACTGAAAACCATAGTTCATCACCTGGTCACCCGACACTGGCTGAGGGGGTGGGATAGAAGAGGAGAGTTAATTGCTGTTACAATGCAGATTACTTCCCTCTCCATGCCTGCTCAGTTTAACTGGCCAGCATTGGGGGGAGCGGGTGTGGAGCCTGCCCTTTCACTGCAGAGACTCATCTCTCCCCTGACATCCCATATAGTCTGTGCAAGGATGTGTCTTAAACCCCCTTATTCTCTGGCACCAGTGCAATTAAACTGGTGTGACTTTCTTCTGTAGACAAGTCTGGAAGCAGATACTTTAGAGAGGGAGCATTTCCCTGCATTCTCCACCACAAATACAGCCTCAGTCTGTTCTCTTTTTCTCGTTATGCTCTCCCTGGTTCTTACAGGAAAAAAACACTTAAAAATACTTTCATTCCCCTGGTTTGCTGCTCAGTCCATGCATTCAGCTTTGTTTCTTGCCTGGACAAACAAACAAAATGACTTTGAGCTGATTTTGCAAACACATCCAAAATGTAGTCGGCCAGATTCTGGACCTCATTTTGATGGCTTTGCATCACTCAGCCTTAAAAATGACTTTAATTTAAAAAGAACAAAGCCCTACTTGAAGGGTTGTGTTTTGGATGAATATGCCTTGATGCACAATGGGGCTGAAAGAAGAAAACCCTAACATCAACCCGTTTCAGGGCAATGTAGCAGCATAGTCTGTGCTGACCAGTCTCCCATTTGTGGGTAACAGGCAGACTCACTATAAATGTCACTAGCAATATACACACAGGTGGATGCAGTTTCTTTGCTGCCTGGACCACCCACCTAACAGAATGGCATTTCTGCAGCATTTGGCCCAGACAGGCCTATGCAAGACACTTAAGGATTTGACCTATAAATTATCCACAACCTGTTTAGTAGACATGCTATAGCTAAATGGAAACTGATGCCTGTTTCTGGCCAATTACCCTCTGACTCTTTGCTGAGATTTGGAGAGGGAAGAAATGCCACAATTAAAAACAAATGCATTCACTCACATTTGACTTTACAAGTGTGGAATTTACATTAATTCTGTTTAGCACAGACATTGAATTGTTAAATTACGACTCTCTGCCTCATAAAGACAGCAGAAAAAAGCATATTCAGGTCAGCAAGGATATAGGGTAATGAGCCATTTTCCAGAGTGTCAAGCAGGAAGAAATAAAGGTTGAATGTGAGCAGGTTTTCTGTGTTACATGTGGGTGCTTATAGCAGAGAATCCCATGATTTCATGATTTACTTTATGGTCAGTGCATTCTTGTGTTTAAAGTGTTTTATACTCAAGTGCATTTTTTTTTCCTCCCCAGGGCTGAGGTGATTCTGGGAAGCATAATCAAAAAGAAGGGCTGGAGGTACTGTATAGACTTTAAGGTCTAACCATTATTGCACTTGAAGTCAATGGTAAAACTCCCTTTTAATTCAGTGATGCAAGATTAGGGCCACAGAACGTATCTGAATTCTTTGGTTTTAAAAAATAGTAGATTTTTTTAGTATGTGCTGAGTTCAGTAGCTGGGTGGAAAAGCTGGCATAGAAGTCATAGGCAGAGCTGGTAGCACTTCCTATTAGTAAGATTGTGTAATGCTTCCCATTATGAACTCCAGTTTTCAGTTGTTTATAATTTTGTCAAGCTTTAAGAGTTGGGGCTGAAATTTTCCATACCAGGTGTCTGCCTCAGGCTGACTTTTTTTTTTTTTTTTTTAAGATTCAGCCATTTTTGAGAACTAGATGGGGGGAAAATACGTTGAAAAATTATAAAGTATCAGAATTAAGATTCTCTCCAACTTTAATTCAACTCCCTTGTGTATTGCATTATGATACAGTCTTTAATTACATTATCATCATTACACTATTTTTTTCCTCCTTCAGTACACAGTATGTCCTTGCACAGGGAATCAGTCAGGTTGTAGAGAAGGAGACTTGTCTAATGATCACTTGCCTCATTTGTTCTAGAAGCTGGAATATGTCATCAATGGGGCAGGAAGAGAAAGGATGGTCTTGTGGTTAAAAGCTGTTGAATGCTGACATGGAGAAATATGATTTATCCTTGCCTCTTTCACAGAGTTTCTGTGTGATGGTGGGCAAGTCATATAAACTAAACTTTCAATAGGTGGTCTCTCGTTCCGTGTTCCTCATTTTCTGGCTGCCTGGCTTGAGACTTTGCAATCTTAACAGTATTCTTTCTTATTTCTTCTTCTTCTTCTTCTTGTAATGTAATCTATAAAAAAGAAAGGAAGATGGGATTTCTTTTTGATTACCTCATATGAGATTGGATCTCATTTAAATGATTCCTTCCTGTATGTACATGAGCGTATGTTTGTGTGGTTTAAATAGCATTACATGATCTTTAAAGATCTCCACAATCTGTAATATTTATCCCTCCAATAAGGAATGATTCCAATGGCATTCCAATTCTTAATCTGTCATATATAAGTATCCTTTATGTTAGTGTGATAATTATTCAAATATAGTCTCAGTTTGCTGCAGTACAAAGTACAGATAAAAAAAATCCTGTAGATGTTCTATATCATGTATATCTTATCCGTTTCTATGTAGCATTTTAAGTTAATAAAAATATTTTTAATTTTTAAAGCTGCTTAAATAAAAATGGGGAAATTGTCTGAAACGATGCCTAAGCTGTATATACCACTATGTGTGTTTACCCCTTTTGAATATATTGTGTGTGTGCAATGTAGACATCTAGAGGTGGATTTTTAAAGCGATTTAGATGCCTACCTTCCATGGCAGCTGAAAAATCCATCCCCTAGTGTTAAGGTCAGAACTTGATCTTTCTGTGTCAATAACAGAACTCGCATTGACTTTACCAGCAAACCCTGGTTTTTTTTTTTGACAACACCCTCCCCAAATGTTCAGGCTCATAAATGCAGCGAGGCTCTTTTGTTCAGCTGTATATTGGGTGTGTGCATATTTGATGGAAGTTACAGTCAGCAAGTTAGTATTTTAAACTATGAAATATATTTTGTATGTTTCCTGGTTTAACATATTCCTCACTTTAGTCCTGCAGCTGATTAAAGTCAGAGCTAACTATTGGGCCTGTTCCATGTTCATTTAAGTCATTGGAACTATTGAGTAATGGGCCTTTGGTAAGTTTCTGGTATAGGAACTCACAAAGATTCTGTAATATACAGCTAAGAATTTTCCAGCAAATAGATCTTTGTTTTAATAATACATTGGAATTTATAGATGAATCTAGCAAATGGATCATTCTCTTGATTTTAATATCTCAATGTCACTTTATAAAAATACTCAGACTGCTACTCATTTCATAACAGTAATTACATCAGCTGCTTTGGTGACATTTTCTACACCTTTCTCTTGACACAGCAGCATTTCTGTAATTGCCAGTATGGTCTGTTGTTTATTGTTATTCTTTGTGGGTTCCATTGATACTCTCAGCCCACGTGCTTAGCAGCAGCTACAGCAGGGCGTGTGATTCATAATCCATTATTTGTGGGCTGTAGAATTTAGCCTTTAAACCAATGACTAATATGTTCTGTTTTGTTTTTCTGGATGAGTTAAATTTTGAACTGAGCAGGTCTGATTTTCCTCTCATTAACATCAGTTGCAAACCAGTGTAACGCCATTAATTTCAATGGAGTCACAACTGATTTATACAGTTGTGAGAGAATTGGCCCATAAATCTGCAGGAAAATACTAATTTTGCTTAAACCTCAGAGTACAGATGCTATTTTCTTTCTTTATGTTATGGTCTACATTTTGTTTACAATGTAATAGGCCGCATTGCACCACGTAGTGGAAAGTGAAAGTTTGGTCATCTGCATTGGGACTGGTATAAGAAACTATGTAGTTACTCATTAGAAGGAAACAGAAATGTAGGACAATAGTTATGCATTGTCCTGTACACTAAAGATAAGAACTTTTGAATTGAGAATTGCCTTTGAAGACAGGCCCTATGACTGCTTTAGCTGTAAATAAAAAGAAATTGCCACTTTTGGAGTGGTACATCTGAAGAGGATGGGTTTTCTTTTTTTTTAATTGTTGTTTTTTACTCCATATGCATGTTAAAAACAAAATTGCAAAATAGTTTTTTCTTTTTTATGTTTAGGAGGTCCAGTCTGGTCATAACAACAAAACTCTACTGGGGTGGAAAGTAAGTTTTATAATTTTACAGATAATACAGTTTAATTCTGCATGGCTTTATTCCCTTAAGGCAACCAAGTTATATAAGGGTAAGTGAAATCTTGGGGCTGATTTGTTCTCATTTGAAGATGACTTTTAAAAAAGTCAGTGCTCAAGAAAGATATCAACCTGGCATTAGACTCTAGCAAATGGCACCAAAAGGAAGAACCCAGCTGCACTCTTTTGATGCAAGATAATTCATTTAGATTGTTCAAGTGCTGTCTCTTAAACTCCCATTTTCAAAACCTGGATGAAATCAGAAGGCACGCAGACTGCACAATGCTCCACAGGAGAAAAGCCGTCCAGTCCTGCAAACATGATAGCATTTTATGTAACACAGTGTTAAAAACATCTGCCTGACCCATGGGTTTGAGTGAAGATCACTCCCTGCAGTGAGCTATGTTAAAAAAGATCATCTTGTTTGAGATTAAATGTTCCATCTCTCCCTTAGTTCTATCCTAAATTAAATAGAATTCACTCTCTTTGTGGGCTTGCCGTACAGATTTTACTGGCTGAATTTATTTCTGATGTGCTACCAGTGTTTGGACTATTGGTTAAATTATTCAAAAGGGTTTAACGGATTTTGCTTTCCAAACTTTGTACAGCCTTTCTGTCTGCCTGCATTCTTTCCAATCTGGGCTGCACAGTGTATTTTATGGCCCCAGCATGAAATACACTGAGCTCCAAGGCTATCAGTGTGTCTAAGAAAATATGTAAGGTTTACTCCTGATCATAATTTATAAAAAGAGCAACATCTGGGAGGGACTTTTTTTGCACATGTGTAAAAGAATAAAATGATTGTCATTTTACTGAAGTTATTTACTATAAATTCTGAAGCTGGAGAGATAGGATATGGGGTTTAGCTTCTCCAGCAGACTGGATATAAATAGGAGAATATCACGTATTTGAGTACTATGGATTAATAATGACTGCCTTGTTTTACTTTATTGTGCCATTGCTTTACTTCTGACTCAAAATATGGTTGATATGTTACACACACACACAAAATTGAACAGTCTGCAAGAAAGATTCTAGAACGGTATATTGTCTCTAAATCTAAATTTGAAATATGGGCCACATAAAATGGATGTAATTTCTTGTAGTTTTGCGTTAAAATGAGTAGTCTACAAAATATACAATACATGAAGATATGTCATTGTTTAATAATTCTGGGCCTGATCCTTCAGTCCTTACTCAGGCAAAATTCCTACTGACTTGTCAAGTGGAGTTTTGCCTGAATAAGGCCTGTGGTATCTCCGAAAGTCCATATTAATTACTTTGTTGTAGTTTGTAAAATTGACTGCCGATCTACATGTGAAGGAAAAGCTTTTATTCTGGTTTTTTTTTTTTTTTTAAATCTTTTTGGAATAGCTGTCAAAAGGTGATGTGAACAAGAAAGTTTCAGTAAGGCTGGTCTAATGAGGCCAGTTAGGACAGAGCTTTGGATCAAATCCTATTTCGTCAAATCTATTTGAAGCTCATTCTAGCTTTTGCTTTGTCCTCCAATGAAACTTAACCACAGCATTCTCCTATTTATAAAAGACTGATAAATTGCATGTCAGGTTGTACTTTAATGTAGACAGGATGAATATTATTGAGGAGTTGTTCTTAATATAAATGTTGTTACTTCTAGATGCTTTTGCCTCTGGAACTTGGTTGTTTCTTCCTCACTGAAGGGTAGCTCTGTTATCTGAGTTCTAACTTTCTCATTTCTCAAACATTCAAAGCTTGTTCTAACAGGAATATAAAATTAGCAAATCTAAGAACATCAGTTCTTTAGGAGTCTTAGAATAACAACACCCACACTAAGAGTCATTTACTTGTTTTATCTTTGCAGAGCTGAGACAGAAAGGGGGCTTTCAAGAAAACACATTATTGAAGGTATGTGTGTGTAGAACAGCATTATTCATCCGAAGAATCCATCTGGCTTAAAAAACGTGCTGGAATAAGGAAGCAAAACAAAATTTGGGATTCATTCCATGAAGCTCAGGTATTTGGGCTCAGAGCACATGGAGTGCAAGGATGAGGAGAAGTAAAATTCATGTCACAACCTGGGCCAGTATGCACAGCTGCTTCTCCAAACTGCGGTCTGGAGGAGCGGCCATAGTCCCTCTATGCTGGTTGTTTAGGTGTTGGGACATAAGGGGGAATCCACAGCCCCTCTCTGTCCTGGCCTATCTCCAGTTGATCTTCCATGCCAGCTCCCTTTCATGATGTGGAGATCAGTCTGTGACATTCTGGGGTGGCTAAGGCAATTTGTAGCTGCTCAGACAGCCAACCTCCTGTGAAGTCCCAGTGTGGTGGCCTAGGTGGAACAGAGGGCCTCAGTCCAGGTCTCTGCACAAGGGGTGAAGAAAGGCAATGCATACAAGAAATCCAGATATTTTACATCTAAAACAACTGCTTTTCAATCATTGACTTGTTACACAAATTCATTCAGCAATCTGTTATATTTATTATTAAACAGAGTTTTTTCAAGTATATTGCTTATCTGAACCCCTCATTAATTGCACCGCCTACCTTCCAGTATTGCTAGCTTGTACAGACAGCAAGAGGTTTAAAACATTGCTCTTGAGAATATGCCTGATCCTACTCTTTATAAGATCAACAGGAATCCAATGAGATCAGCCTCAATATTTGCAGTAGTGAAGTCTGATTTTTAAATTATCCTTTTGTCACCTCTTGTTGCCTCTTTACCAAATGGGGATTTTATTGTGCTAGATGAATTTCGTTTCTCCTGGTCTGTTCAATAAAATGACAAAAATGGATGGAAATGGAGAAAAAAGGATGGGAAGAATCTGTGGTCATTCAGGCCTCTTTAACGAAAGAATGAAGAACCTCCATTATGAGAGGAGACTTAAGGAGCTTGGCTTGTTTAGCCTGGCCAACAGAAGGTTGAGTGGAGATATAATTGCTCTCTATAAATACATCAGAGGGATAAATATCAGGGAGGCAGAGGAATTATCAGAATACAGCGCCAATGTGGACACAAGAACAAATGGATACGAACTGTCCATCAGGATATTTAGGCTTCAAATTAGACTCAGGTTTCTAACCATCAGAGGAGTGAAGTTCTGGAATAGCCTACCAAGGGGAGCTGTGGGGGCAAAAAACCTAGCTGGTTTCAAAACTTAGCTTGATAAATTTATGGAGTGGATGGTATGATGGGACAGCCTACTTTGGCAATTGTCCGATTCTTGACTACTAGTGATAGATATGCCAGTGACTTGAGAAGGGACATTAGATGGGGTGGGTTCTGAATTATTACAGAGAAATCTTTTTTGGGTGTCTGGCTAATGAGTCTTGCCCACATGCTCAGGGTTTAATTTATCATCATATTTGGGGTTCAGAAGGAATTTTCCCCCCACGGTAGATTGGCAAAGACTCTGGGGTTTTTTGCCTTCCTCTGTAGCATGGGGCATGACTCACTTGCTAGTGGATTCTCTGTACTTTTAAGTCTTTAAACCATGATTTGAGGGACTTAATAACTCATTCATAGGTTACAGGTTTATTACAGGAGAGAGAGTGGATGAGGTTCTGTGGCCTGCATTGTGCAGGAAGTCAGAAGATGGTCATACTGGTCCCTTCTGACCTATGAGGCTATGAATGCATAAAGGAGAGAGGGAGAACTTGAGAGAGGCGTGACCTGAGCACACAAACCAAAGCAAAGAACACCAGTTGAAAAAGTTAAAACTGTTTAAAATCAATGGGCAAGATCCTGGTTGATGATTGTTAGTGTGGCTCCATTGATGTCTCTACTGATTTATGCTCATTGCAGATCTGACCCATTATCTCTTTTGAAATCTTTCTTTTTTTCTCCATTGTTCTGATCATTTGCATTCTTCCAGTTTCTCCTCTGTATTTGATAGTTCACCTCCTTTTGAATGCCTCTATTATCTTTGATTAATTTGTGCATTTCCTTTTTTACCCATGCTATTTTTAATAAACTAGTTATTTGTTAGATTGAATGTTAGATTGAATGTATAATCTTTTGGACCTATCTTTTTCAGTTTTCTTTTGTATGACATTTTCCTCCCATTTTTCTCTCCTTATCCATATTGCTTGACACTATTATCTTCTAAAAATTTTCTCTGCTAAAATTCTAATACTTCCTCTTATGAAACATTGTTCAATATAGTGCACTTACGATTTGTCGCACATTAGTGTTGCCCCTGCATCCCTAATTTGGTCTCTTTGTACATACACATTACGATGCAATCTTTAATTACATGCTCGCTTACTATTATTTCCACAGACCCCTGCCTCATTAAGAGCACAGGATAGACATAGTTCAGGGACGAACTGGGTTGGGCAGTGAATGAGATTGTTTTCTGTAGGACCTTTGCCTCAGTTGTACCAGAGAGGCAGGGGATTTCAGGAAGAGAAAGATGGTTTCAGGATTCAGACATTGGAATGCCACCATGGATTATTGGATTCTATCCCTATGCGATTCTGTCCTATGCAATCCTGGGCAAGTCGCTTAAACCAAATTTGTCACAGATGACCACTAATTGTGTGTTCCTCATTTTCTGGGACTCCGGCTTGAAACACCTAAGGCCTGACTTCCAGAAGCACTGAGCACTCACCTCAGCAAGTGAAGTCAATTTACATTGCACTTCGAACATATGAAGTGCTAGAAAAAATGCCATATCCATAGAAAAATCAGTTTACATGATGTCTCAGTTTGGGTAATTGAAATTAATGGACACTTACAGTTTTAATTTCTCTGTGCCTCACTTCCCCATTTCTGCCCTTGCCACCTGGCAGACAGCTCTAGCCATACCATGCCTTCCATCTGGCAGATGTGGCAAGCCCCTTCCTAGGACCTCTCTGACTTTGGGTCTCTCCTCTGAGTAAACTTGCTTTCTATAAACCTCTTATCTGAAGGCTAAATGGACTCTCAGGGATCCTCTGATTCCTAGCCTCAAAACCATCTTCAGAGGTTCTAGCACAAAGGAGATTGACTCTCAGCCTCCATAAAGGGCTAGCTGACCAGTGATGGCCTGTGACTTTATTAAATAAACAGTAGAAATAGAAACAAATAAGAGGATGAGTGTCATCTTTATATCAGAGGAGTAGTCACTTACCCAAACCAAAAGCCACCCATTGTCCTGATTGGCACATCTCAAGATCAAAATGGCCACCCAACCAGGGATAACACCCAGCCTACCCAGCCCTGGACATGCAGCTTGCATCAGACCATACTGCACCCCCTTGGAGAGCCCTGCAATATGGCCTGAGCCCAATGAGACCTGGCTCCAGGTATTGGCTCCAGGTTGGATGGGAAACCAACTGAACCCTCTTGGGCTTCTCTCTTCCTGCCCATGAAGTGGGTGGGCACGGCTGCAGGCCCCATTCCTTCCATCCACTGCCACCTGGCTGCACTGTGAGGACTGGAGGCCCGAGTGAGGATGCCGAGGGATGCTGGCACCATGCACGCAGCACAACAGGGGATGAGGGAGGGCAGAAGCAGGGCTTGCAGCTGCCACTGCCGTACCAACCCCACAGGCAGCAGGAGAAGAGTTGATCCCAGGAGCAGGAGGTGGTGGCACTGCAGCAGCAAGTCAGGCTTGGGGCCAGGCTGGAAACAGCTCAATTCTCTTGGGCTTGCATCAGGTGGGCTTGGGTCCAGGTCAGAGTTGAGTCTAAACTGGACCTAAAATTTGAGTAGACCGCTAATGAGAGCTGCCTGCCACTGGGACAGCTTCCCAGCCGCCTCTGCCAATGTGCTGGAATGGCCTTTTGTTCTTCCCCCCTGACTCAGCCAAAAGCAGGGGCAACTGTTCCCTTTCTTCTGGGCTTTTTACCACTAGCGGAGTTACCTGTGGTCTAGCCTACATTGCTGCACTAGGTCGACAGCAGATACGCAATCTGTGTACCGTAGAATGCGTATCTCCCATCGACTTACTTACCTTCCCTTACCATGGCATCTTCACTCAGCTGCACCAATGGGAAAAGCTCTCCGTTTTTGAGGGGTGGAGTAACTGCATCAAATGGAGAGCACTTCCAGGATCAATTGTCCGGGTCTCCACTGGCTGCTCAATTGATCCTGCTGCATTGATCTATGGAGATAGATGCAGCAATTTCAATGTAGACAAGCCCTTAGGCCCAGCACGACACCAAAGTGAGCCATGGTTAATCGGGAGAGGCAAGGAGTCCCTGGCAGGCAGCCTGGGAAACTCCCAGCAAATCCAGAAGTTGCCACCCCCACCACTTTTTGAGTCTCTCCGGATGGTGGGTGACCAATGTGAATGCAACTGACAACTGATCTGAATATATTTAATGTAGTTTTTTGCATATAATGTGCATGTAAAACACAGAATTAAGCCCAGACTCAATTTCATCTTCTTAGGTGTCAGCAGTCTCAGCTTCAAATTTATTATGGGGAGAATGCAGCTTCTTGGAAAGGTTTATGATTTCATCCAGGATTGACATCTTAAAAGCATTCTTGAAGCAATATTGATTTAAAACCCTGTGGGCAGATCATAAAAGGAAAATAAGTTGGTAAAAAGAAAAAAAGATAGAGGAAGGGAGTGATTGAGTTAATACCAATAGTTCAGTAGTATTCGACTCAAGGAGAGAAGGAGGTGATAGTATTGTTCTGAGACACCTGAAAGAAGAACGTTGGAGGGTCGTGCAGAGAAGGAACTGAAACACGAACTACAGCAAATGGGTTTGATCTGGTTATAGGAATGAAATGTGAGAGTGAGACAGACCTTAGAAGCCACAATAAAAACAACCATTTGAATGCCCAAAATTATGTGGGCAGGGTTTTGGGCACCCAAGGCTTGATACATGCACGCGTCTGGACAGTGCCTCGCACAATGGGCAACCAGCTAGCTTCTCTGGGCTACTGCAATATAAACGTATAATAATAATAATAATTTGTATATACAAAATTGTTTGGATAAATACTTGGGCAAGACATAATTATGAGTGCTGAGGCTGGTTGAAGTTTCTGCAGACTTGGCTTTTGAGGTCTTCACATGCTGTACCAATATAATAAGGATCAGATTGTGCCCAACAAGCTCAGCCCCCTGTTAAGCTTGGTGAGCCTTCTTGCCACTCCTGGGAGAGTTGGTAGAAGGACAGGGCTTTAATGCAATGTGTACACTTCCCCTTTATGCTGAGGTGTTCCCAATGTAGCCTGCTCCCTCACCTCTACAAATTATTGCGGGGGATGGTGCTAGTGCCAGATCTCCACATTTCTCTGTTCCGTTAGGAGTCTTAGGCTATGTCTACACTTAAAAGTTAAGTCAACTTAAAGTTGAACTTGTTAATTCGACTTAACAAATTGGCTACACTTTGTCAACTTTGTTAAATTGACTTAACAGCAGAAATAATCGCTATATTGGCTTTGTCAACTTAGCATTAATCCCCAGCTACACTGGCCTTAAGTCGATTTAAGGAGTCGACTTAAGTCGACCTAAAAGGAGGTGTTATTAAGTCGACTTAAGAAAAGCCCAGTGTGGATGCGGCTTTGTTTAGGTCGACTTAAATGTCCTTAAGTCAACCTAACTTGCCAGTGTAGATGCACCCTTCGAGACTAGAAAGGAGCAATCTCTGTACTTCCCAGAGCATAGCCCTTTTATAGCATTTGGTGCCTTCATTGAGGGGTGGGAGCCTACCAGAAGGAAGGCTCCTTCTGCACTATGGCAAGAGCGAATCTGCCCCTCTATCTGTGTCCATAAACTACACAGAGGACATTCAAACCACCCACTTCTTGTAGCTATTTGACCCACTTCTGTCTTCTGTTCGAAAAGGGGTTTGTATGATATGTTCTTTATGCTGCTATGGTATTATGTGCTATATGCCAACCTGCTTATTCAGAAGTTAAGAACTCTATGTGCTACAATAAAATTGTGCAGATTCCTGCAGAGAAATTTTGGTATGCATTGTTATACAACCAACCTCTTTACTAAGTGATAAGGTCCCTGTTAAATGTCAAGATCAAGCTCCATGTGATAAAAACACCCCTTGAAGAGATTTTGCAATAATTGAAAGATTAACTACTTTTATTGAGTTGTGAATCTTGAAGGTGATTAGTTTCATCTCTTACATGAGATGAAACCCAATTGTGTCTGATAGCTATCAAAAAAGCTGTTTAAATGCATGCCCCAGTCTTCTAGGTGTATTCACATTTGATCCAAAACAATACTAGTGTTAAAAATGAAGGAAGTTAGAAAAAGAAAAAGAAAAAGAAAAGTTCAGTCCTACAAATATTAATTATTTGTAGACACAATATGCTGTATGTTAGAGATAGGCTCAAGCCTCAACACCTGGATCTGCAATGCCCAAGAGTTTGGGCCCGCTGGATATAGGGTTTTGTTTTGGCCTTTTATACCAAGCAGTCATAGCAAATTATAAGGCAAAAACATGAAGTCGGATTGGGACAAATAATGCATGTGCTGGGATATGTTTGTGTGAATAATTCTTCCGAGCCTGTTTGCAGATAACTCACAAGTGGAAAAAGTCTAAATTCATTTAGTGAATTGTTCACTGCAAATGTTTTGCCTTGTTCCAGTGAATATAATGATCATTTTAGACACAAAAGAAAGAGAAAGGAAAAGGCCTCTAACCTTCAATGTGGAATTAAAATTAACAATGTAGGGAGTCCCCAGGGATGTATAGTTCAAGCTCCCTTTGAACATTATAGAGCTGTGCATTCCATGATATAGTGTATCAGCTATAGGGAGTGATAATTACACTTTAATTAGAGATACAGACCAGTGTGTCTGTACGAGATGTCATGGACAGTTTTATCTCAGAAGCTTGAAAAGAAGACTCCACTATAAGGCTACCCAAAAGATTTCTAGAACGTTTTCAAACAAGACAAGCACTGTGAGTCATAGCAGAAGGATACAATTTGCTCAGATGCTTACTTTCTATAACTAATTTAAATGGGTCAGGTTCTCCATTAAAAAATATGGTGCACTATATGGTGTACATATTTTATCTGATTTCTGAATCATTAGCTGTGTCATTACAAACACCTTTGAATGTCTGTTTATAGCTAGTCTGGCTCTGATTTACATCAGCTGGGGATTTGGCTCTCTGGAAATAAGCCAATATATATCAACTGAGGTTCTAGTCCTCTTTTGGGCAGGGGAGGGGGGGGGAAGAGGAAGAGCTAGGGATTAATCAAATTTTACATAAATTTAACATTATAAGTACAGCGTGTGAGAGCTCTCAGACCTATTACATGTTCATCTTACTGCTATGAAAATAGCACATAGAACCTTGCATTCCTATGGCACAATCGTAAAATTGCAAAACACTTTATATATATATATAATGAATTAAGTCTCACAACATTCCTGTGAAGTCAGGAAGTAGTATTATTCCCATTCTATAGATGAGGAAACTGAGATACGGAAAGTGACTTTGCCTTAACAATCAATCTCTAGGAGTCAAGAATAGAACCCAACTCTTCTGGCTCCCAGGACTGACTGGCTACAAGCCTATGCTTTCTCACCTTATGTAGCCTGGCTATCTGTGCAACTTTATGAATTTAGCTTGTTGCACTTTGCTTGGATAACTTTTGCAGTCCTTTACTAGAGAAGGGTAAATTCTGTTTAACTGGGTAGAGATGACATTGAAGGAGGCTCTTCAGTATCATATTTTCTTATGTTGTAAAGTGTTGAATTAGTCTTGGTAATCATAAATATATAACAGGATGTCATGATTCCTCTCCCCTGGGTTTTCATTTCTGGAAAGCCCACAGAGTGGCAGGGCTTAATTATGTGGAACTGCACCAGTGTAATGTGCCATGAGTTTATGCAAAAATCTTCTATGACAGGATTTTGATTAAATTAACTCTGAAACAACATTAGTGCTATGAACTCCGTCCCTGGAGGCTGCCATTTGACAGACTCACCAGGATGCATGTCTTTTCCAATCCAAATTTAACTGAAATTAAAATGAATTCTGATGGAGGGCCATGATTTGTGCATGAAACCAAACTCTGATTTTTTTTAAGGTGTCTGAGTGGACATGAGACACCATTGTCCATCGCAAGTGTACATTTTAAGATGGACTACTACAGTAAACAGTCATCTCTTTTGTGATGTGTTCCAACTTCATTCTGCTATTTTTAATGTATGGATTCTTTCTCTCTATCTATCTATCTTTTTTTCTTGCTCTTTCTAGGATTAAAGGCTTCTCTCCAGAGACTGCAGCTTGAGTATGTGGATGTAGTCTTTGCAAATCGACCAGACAATAATACCCCTATGGAAGGTTAGTGAGAGCTTTAATAAAAGATTTTTGTGTGTTTGATTCTGGCTCAAAGGTTTATACCAATCATGGTAGAAAATGAAAATCTATTAAGTATTCAGATAGGTAGATTAAAGATAAATCAGTTCACTCTTGAGACATTGGAGCCCTTAATATTTACACTTATTCTAAAAGCATTCATGTCTCTTAAAAAGGAAAGTATTAAGGATTTTTTTATATTCCAAAGGTAGCTTTGATGCTCTTCATTTTCCCAAGTTTTTATTTTTTTCTGATTTCATTAAACACATCTGAAATGAATTTGTGTTTAAACCTTGTGCCAAACTTCTTCATGCTAAATGAAATCTGCTTGTCTCTTCCTGTAATCTAATAAATCTTCTGCCCTGCTTGATATTAAGTTTTAAATTGTTTCTGAGATGCCCATCTTAGAGCCAGTGTGTGAATGCCTCGCTGCCATAGATGAGCGGTAATTCCCATTGACTTCCGTGGAGCTACTCAAGCAAGTATCTGCTCACCAATGGAAATAAGGATTTCAAAATTTGACCCTCAGCAAGGGAAGTCTGTATAGATTGATGCCATAACTTTATTTTTATTTTAAAACAAGAGAAAATAGATTACATTTTTTTCTGGCCAGTGGTCACCTGAAATTCTTCTCTTGTCTTCTACAAATATAGGATGTAATCCTGCTCCCATTGGCAAAACTCCTATTGACTTCTACAGTGCAGGGTCAGGACCAATAAATAAGTATTTCTCAGGGCAATTCGCGACATTACACTAAATTACTATATAGTATGAACTGAAATTCAGTACTTAATAGATGGGTGGCATTCTTTAATGCTAGGACAAATTATATTTCTAATTATGATCTGTAGGCTGGAGCTACAAAGTTTGTGAGCAAGTTCCTATCACAGTGGAGCTACCACTGATCATAAATGGAGGTTGGTATGTGATCAAGGTACAGTGCAGCCCTTGTCTAGACTAGAATTTAAAGGTATGATGTTAGCTAACATCTGCCAATGAACATGGTTTTTAAAGTCTAATACGTACAAGGCACCCTCTCTTCAATACTATGAGAAACCTAAGCTTTGACTTGTCCAGTTTAGCAGGTGTTAAAGGCCATATGCCTTGTCTATTCTAGACTTTTAAAACATGTTAATTAACACGCATCAGTTGACACAAACTAACGTCACACTTTTAAATCCTAGCCACAACGAGTCTATAGTTGACACAGTCTGTTATATTCCGAGGGGAAAAATGACTCTGGCCACTGCTATTCCTGGCCTTTGTTCAGTTGTCCATTTGCATAATCAGTTTCTGATTTGCATGCACAATTATGGTAATTAGTTATGCATATTAGGAACACAGTCAACTGAAAATATGGCCTTTAAATTATAATTACAATTTAGAGTTCACATTGAATGGGGACAGTTAATACTTCTCGTAGATATCAGGTGTTTCAAGATAGCATAGCCCTATACAGATACAAATTCAGAATATTCTCAACCATTAAATGAAATACTTTATTAACAGAACAAACAAAACATACAGTCTGCAGAATCTGAACCTGTCATGGATGGTAGAATAACTACACCAAATAGCCCAAGGATTTAACAACCCAGTTTTAAATTGTTAGCTTGAATTTCAGAGGTTTTGATGCCTGTTTGTTAACCAAGACAGGATCTAGTTTGAACTCTAGGCAGATTACATTAGCTTTACACTGACTGACAACTCCCTGAAGCTATAGGTTTAGGAGACTGGCCTGAGATTTTAAGAGCAGTGGAGATTTACTAATAGGTGATAAAGTCAAAGAATATGACATGTTGTATCTTGGAGGCAGAAGTAACCTTTTTGCTCAGTCAATTGTAATATAATATAAGACAGGGTTAGAGAGTATTTTATGTGTAAAAGTGTTACGGCTGCTCTCAGTTATGGCCTTCATATGCTTTATTGAACAGAAGAAGAAACCACAGGTAACTTTCTTAGTCACTGTTGTTGTTGTCAGCTGTATTTAGAAAGTGTCTGGGTACAGCTCAGAAAAGAACCTGTTCTTTTAAGAACAATTTACCTACTCGCCTTTCAGCAGATTTGAATATCCTCTGTTGCCTATAGTAGAGCACAGTAAACAGGGACAAATATTGCAAAACTTCTCCATGAATATTTGATTCAGTCTTTGACTATATTTGTGGCTTTTTTGTGTTCACTTTCTGGGAATATTCTAAGAAATGGGTTTTCTGGTCATAATGTTCATGCAAACTGCAAATTTTAAGTGAATAATGGACCCTATTTGTGGGAAGTGAATTCTGAAGCTTAAGTGTGCTGAGCCAGAAACCTGATTCTAAGAGTTTATATTCATTCACCATAGGCACACGGCCTGTCTTTTTCTTATGTGTTTACACACTATCTAACACTGTATGGTCTTGATCCATGACTGGGGCTCCTGGGTGCCACTTAAATACAAACAATAAATAATAATAAAACATTATATGGTCTACATATCCAAACAAAACTAACCAAGTCAATTAAAATCTTTTTGAATATTTACAACAAACTGTTTGAATGGGCTTCAGACAAAAATTTCAGCAAGTAATTGTGAATAATAACTGAATTTGAGAGAATTGTGAGCTGTTGGATGACAACTTGCAAACAGAAAATAGATTAATAGACAAGATGATACAAAACCTCTAAAACCAATTTGGAAATTCATCCATTTAACAACTCTGCAAGAACAGCCATCGAGTTTTAACTTGGATTCATAGGTTTCAAGACCAGAAGGGACCACTGTGATCATCTAAAGTGATCTCCAGTTTAATGCAGAATATAGAACTTCCTCAAAATAATTCTGAGAGCAGATCTTTCAGAAAAACAACCAGTCTTCATTTAAAAATTGTCAGTGATAGAGAATCCACTATGAACTTTATTCCAGTGATTGATACTCTCACTGTTAAAAATTTATCCATTTCCAGTCTGAATTTATCTAGGTTCAACTTCCAGCCATGGGTTTCCATTATACCTTTTTCTGCTACGCGGAAGAGCTCATTATCTAATAGCTGTTCCCCATGTAGGTAATTACAGACTGTAATCAAGTAACTCCTTAACCTTCTTTTTGTTAAGCTAAATAGAGTCAAGGATCTCCATCTATCACTGTAAAGCATGTTTTCTAATCCTTTAATCATTCTTGTGGCTCTTCTCTGAACCCTCTCCAATTTATGAACATCCTTCTTGAAATGTGGTTACCAGAACTGGGTGCAGTATTCCAGCAGCAGTTGCACCAGGGACAAATCCAGCGGTGAAATAACCTCTCTACTGCAGCTCAAGATTCCTCATTTTATACATTCAAGGATTGCATTAACCCCTTTGGACACCATATCATAATGAGAGCTCGTATTCAATTGATTATCTACCATGACCCCCAAATCTTTTTCAGAGTCACTGCTTCCCAGGACAGAGTCCCCCATCCTGTAATTATGGCCTACATTCTTTGTTCCTAGATGTACACATTTACATTTAGCCATAGTAAAACATTAATGCATTAGCTTCCTTCAGTGGACAGGATTAGTGTCTACTTAGATGGATTAACACCTACCTCACACCTGCCTGGAATAAGAGACTAGTGGAGCTGCAGAATTTTGAATGCTGCCATGAATGACCTTGAGGATCCACTTCGTCAGTTATATTCTGCCTCACAGGATGAACTTCATGAGTATTTCGTTCAATGCTAGGTAGCAGATTCTTCCTTAAGCTAATTCTACTCTCTCAGCTTGGTTTAGTCCTCCTATGTGGGTGTAAAAAGTGGTTGAAAACCAAAGTCTAAGAGAAAAACAAATAAATGCTGCTTTTGTAATGAGCTCACGCTGTCCATTCTGACGGTGGTGTGTCTGCCTCTCATGCCAATCTTCTCACCATGGTTTATCTACGGAATCTGCATTCCAAGCCTCAACTTTAAAAAGCAGAGCTTAGCTGCTAGAAAGGCCAGAATCTGATAAGTGTTGTAACCCTCTTGGATTTCAAAACAGTTCCTTGGGGATTTAACTGTTCCTCTCTCCTTCCTCGTGGATTTAGCCTTCACTGAAAATCAAGGGTGTCAGGGTGACCTGAATGTAGCTGGAAAGTTATCCTTCCTCCTGCCATATCTAAGAAAACACATAGTCTTAAAAAAACAAAAAACAAAGATCCATTGCTAATGCCACTTCATCCCTGTTGGATACCTAGTCTACTGTTCCATCTGACAATGTATCTTAAAAGCACATGAGTTGCTCTCCCAATAAGCCAATTAAGCCTGTCTGCTTCTCACCTGGATCTTTCCACTACTCTGCAGTGTTGCCAGTGACCTTTCACAGTACAAACCAAAGTAAATTGACTTATCTAATGAGGACAGGCTCAGAGAAGACATTCCAGTCTATGTTACGTCCTCCAGGACCTGCCTGTCTCAAATCAAAATACCACTGAGCTGCTGCCCTCCATGGATCCCAAGTTACATCATGGAATGCAAAAGAGTAATTGTGCAGTGCCAGGCATGCAGTGGAAGGAATTCCTTCCTTAAGCTACAAGTTCATTCTGTAGATGGAATGATCATAGAGAATACAGACCATAGAGTAGATTAACTAAATAAGAAGGATTGCTAGCATAGTCTGCACTAGAATGTGTCACAATCCCTCTTTCGGCTCTAATGACATCTTGTATCCATCTACTGATGGAAAAGTAAATGATTCCATTTGAATCATTAAAGACAATCTGCAATGCTAGCATCAGCAGAATTATAGTGTCTCTTCAGCATTCTGTAGCCCTAAGATATAAGGCAAGATTTCTGGAGAGGGGAGCTTGTGGGAGGGATTTGACTATGAATGGTATAGTGTTTACTCTTTTCATGTACTCTTTTTTTTCTTCTAATGGTTCACCTAGTAATTTTCTTCTGTCCCACAGCATCTGTTGAGCCATCTGTCAGATCTGCAATATCTGGCATGCATAATGCATGTTAAACTGCTTTGAAAAAAAATATTTCTGATTCCTACTCCTTCCTGATTCCTTATTTCTACTCCTTTTTTATTCATGTTTTCCCCAATATTCTCAATGTAGTATCACAAGTAAATAGAATTATTTTTGCTTGTTCTCCTATATACTACCGAGCACAATGAAACAAACCTTTGAAACAAATAATTATCCCTTCACAAGAGTGATAAGAAATTCCTTCTGTCATGCACAACTATATAGGATCGAGAGAAGACAGGATATGGAGCTACAATTTAACTGTAAGGACACACTCATTAGATTTTTTTATAAAGGAAGTCAGTGATTTCAAAGTTCCATGCACAGGCTTCAGTTGTTATTCTTTTAATTAAAGATGTAGTGGTTTGCCTCAGGTGATGCTCTGGTTCCAATGGAAAGAGGTTTATAGGCTGTAAAAGAGTGTGTGCATACCATAAGGCTGGGAGGTAAATTCAGTAATCTTAAAGCACTCATTGTTTACAGTACCAGTGGCCAAAATGTAAAGAATGTATATGTGAGTAAATAACATTATCATGTTATTGCTTTATGGATGGCCAAAATGTAAGGAATTTTATCTGTCAATAAATAGTAAATTTAAAAAAATAACTTAAACCTATTGAATTTCTCCCTTTGCAGCCCAACAAAAAAATCCAGAAATCCAACTCCACTATGCAGTATTCTTGAACTAGGACCAGGCAAACTGATTCAGGAATAAGTATTGACCTCCTGAATTAGAATTTAATCTAGAAGTTCTGAACTCTTAACTTTTGTTTTCCCTACCCTCTTACTTAACCAGCACTGCCATAATACTGCAGAAGGACCTTCCTGAGGTATTTCCAGACTGACTGGAAACAGGAATCATCAGAAATCCTGAGTTAGAATCAATTCCTGTAAGATTCCTAGCCCTATTTTTGGTGATGCAAGAAGTTTTGATAGTTCAGAGGAAGCAGCCAAAGTTCCGAACCTGAACTCTAAAACTCTTGCGAATTTGCCCCTCATTTTCAAACACCTCCCTTTGCCTTAGTTTCCCCTTCTGTACAATAGAGGTAATGACGTTTACCTCCTTTCTAAAGTGTTTTGAGATCTTCTTACAAAAAGCTCTATAACCTCTTATCTCACTACTCTAAGGAATTTTTTCTTCTGTTTTGGCTTGTTTATAAATATTTGTTGTTTAGGATGAGAAAATGAGACTATAAAACTGATTAGATAAAGAAAGTGCTGGCAAATGCCATACCACTAATGTCAGAATTCACTTTAATTCTCCTCACCTGTGCTACCTGTGCTATTCATCTACATGATCTCTCCAGGGGAGAGAATTTCCAGGATTGGAGAATTTTATGTGGGGTATATGATCTTGTGAAATAAACATGTTTATGAGAGATTGGAATAAAATAATCTAATTCACTAAATTTGAGCATTTGGGAGCACTCCAGAGTTTCTCACTGAATCATACAAATTAGAAGGGGGAGAAAACCTCTGAGTCATCTAATCCATCCTCTGTCAAAGCTAGATCACTCCCAATCTGTTCAAATGCATTTCAGATCCATTTAAATTCTTATGTTGGGGGCATTGGACAGCTCAGTCTTACATTTTTATCAGAAGACTAATTAATTTACATTGAGAAAATCAGTTGGTGCAGATGATTGTAGTCTCCAAGGAGATAGACAAAACTCTGCTAATCTAAAAAACTGAGACTCACAGTTACTATTATTCAGTCATTTTTCTATACCTGTGAAGGGGCAGGCTAGGCCCAGAGGCTCCCTGCTGGAGGCCTTGGGATCCTGTCACACCCATCCCAGGAAAGAAGTCCTCCAAGTAGCCTATAGTGGCTGCAGGGGAAGACGCCAAACAGAGAAACTAGAGGGAGCAACTAATCAGGAACCAGGAGGATCATATAAATGGAGCTGCAGAGCCAGAGACAGACAGTTCTGTGCAGGAGTTAGAGGAGTACAAATGGTGCTCCTGGCTGGCCAAAGGGAACTGCAGCACCATGGACAGCTCAGTGTCAGCAAGGAACAGGGGAACGAGGAAGAGCCTCTGCCTGGTTGCTGGGCCTGAACATAAAAGGCCCTGAGGTAAGGGTGAATCATCAAGGAAGGCTGGGGAAGTGAACGCAGTTAGTTAAAAGGACACAATGGCAGGTGGCTGTTATTCTTAGAGTCCTTGGATTGGGATCCGGAGTAGCAAACCAGCTCACGTCCTCCCATAGGCCACTATGGAAGTAGCCTACTCTTGGACAGGGATAAAGTCCTGGAAGGGGAATTGAACTATTAAGATGCCCAGCTAGAGAGCTGGGGCGGGCAGAGACTGAAAAGGGAGAAACCATTGCCTCCAAGGAGGGAAGCCCTCATACAAGGGCCAGGACTACTTAAAAACTGTAGACGCACAATCAAATCAGTTTAGGGAGCACTCATGAGAAGTGGATGCCATGCTGTTACAGTATCATAGCAATACTAGAATGGGCATGTAATGAAAGTAATTCCACATTTATTTAGGAAAGGCTCAAATTAGGTCAGATAATAATTAAATCCTCTTGTTTCCCTTCTTCTCAACTCCCAATATGGTCATTGTTCCATTTCCCATATCCCTCTATGACTCTCCAAAGTGCCAAGCTCTCTTTTACCTTTTCTTACAACCCTTTAACAACTTCCTTCCCTACCTCCTCCTCTGTCTCTCACTGTTGAATCCTAGTCACTTCTAGTCAACTGGAAAATAGCAGCTTATATGAGTTCCAGTTTAGCCCATGTCTATTGATTCTGAGGATTAAGACCCTCGCTCAACATTTGACAACACACAGAGGATTTGTTGCACTCATGCAGAGCTTTAGTGAAGCCAGGGAGGCTTTTCACAGGCACAGTGGTCTGCCTACATATTATCAGTGATAGGATCAGGACTAACTCATTAAGTGCTAAATTATGCAAAGCACATACTAACAATACTTTATTTCTAATACATCACAGGATTCAGAGATTAATAACATGGGCTATGTCTACACTTGCACTTTTAAGTCGACTTTAACTAAGTCGACTTAGTTAAGTCGACTCAGTGTGCCTACACTTAACATTAAGTCGACTTAAAGGGGAACTTACAAAGTCGACCTAGAGCGTCCACACTGGATGCTCTAGGTCGACTTTGTGGGGTTAGGGGGACCTTGGCCAGGTCCACGGTGGTGGGGGGGAGCACCCCCTGTGTACAATGGGGCAAAGGGGGACAGGGACCCTGGCAGGGCAGAGCCCTGTGTGTGACACTGTCTGGATTTAGAGAAGCATTTATGATATTATTTTCTATGGATATCTCATAAATGCTATAATCCATAGGAACTATGTCATGTTTGGTATCAATAGAAAGGTAGTAATTTGCTGGGAATGATTATATAGTTTATGTCTAGGAATTGTATTTCGATTAGAAGTTAAGAATTTGATGTTATATCCATACTTTAACTTGTGTCAATCTGGACAAATGTCTTAGAGGGGAGGGTGTGAACAACCATCGTCTCCTTAATAATTATTTTTTGTCTTCATCTTCTGCCTCACACACTTCTTATAAAATATTGCTCATTTGGGGCTAATTTTTGCTTAATAAATAATATAAATAACAAATTAATAACAAAAATAGAAGCACTTTCATTTGGCCTTTCCTTTGAGATATACAAAGTAGTTCATAACTATCCAAAACCTCTCTAGTAGCAGAGGCACAGGGATCAAGATATGACTCATCAGAAATAACTTTAATCGCATTCAAAATTACTTCAAGCTGAAGTGGATTGTGTTCCAGATTGTAAATAATCATTTCTTTACCATTGATCAACAACTTCCACCCCCAAACCTGCCAGCCACTGTTTATTTAGGACTCCAACATATTTATGGTCTGTGCAGCCATCTCACTAGCAGAGGGAGCAAAGGTTGCGTCACTGAGGTTTGCATTTGTTAAACAAGAATATACACTTGTCATGTTGACTTGCATTCTATTTTTTGAAGGCTAGAGAGGAATAAAAATCCTTTCTCCACTCAGGGTGCGAGAAAGGGATTAGAAAATGTAATCTCATCTTCAAACTTCCAAGAAGATATTACTGCAATAAAGAATAAACAAAACCATCATTAAAAAGCAGGCACACTCTGATTATTTAATCATATAACCTACTGTTTGAACATATCCACAATTTTTTCACCACTCGGTGCCAAGTGAGTTACCTATTCACCATGCTGTTTACTGGGTCAGTGTATGCTCACAAATAAATTGAATTAGGCCTTTAAAGTAGTAATATGTTACCGATGGAGAAAATAAGCTGTATATAAAAAAACAGAAGCATAGCAAGAGGGATACATTTCTAATTATGAGAGATTTCTTCTGGGAGAACAGATGGGGAATTCATGTTCATCTACTTCTCGGTACCATAACTCATAACTACAAGATTTTCAGAGCAGTCTACCCTCTGTCAAGTTCCTTTGCTTGATCCCTTTACAAAGAGGATGAGAATGCTTCTTATATAAAAGTATGTCTTCAAGAATAGATACTCTAAACACTTTTATATGCCTCTACAAAGTGGTGTATGGCTTCTTATTAAATTATACACTAGGATCTCTCAGTCCATTCTAAATGATCAATAGCTATGATTACATAATAACTGGATTGCAATTTAATAGGTCAGAAATCCATCATGTAGATTTAAACTCCAGTCAGTTTCTTGCAGCTTTCTTCCTGGAAAAGGATAGCTCCTGCTGATTGCAAGACAGCCTGTGCTTTACTGATAATATGCTACTAAATATTAACGATAGTTTCTTATTCCTCTCAGACATCATCTGGCTTATTTTTGTCAGGTATTGTTAAAATAATAAGCTATCAGAGAGGTTAAAAAATCATTCATTAGGATAAATACTTTGCTATGTAAAAAAAGAAATAAACCTCCTTTAATGGTGAGATGATGTTGGATGACTTGGGTTTCTGGCAAGAGGCTTAATGTATCATTAAGTTTATAGATTGGCTTAGAATGCAGAAGATAAGCAAGGAAAGCAGTTAATTACAGGGCCTCATGGAACAGAGGATTAAGTTCAATAGGAAGTTTAAAGTCGTCAGACATCTTGCAGGATACTGGGCAGTGTGACTTTGGATTTTGGTGTGGTTTTTTTAAAGCCCCAGCCATGTGGATACATAAACATCTCAGTTCACACTAAGGCTTAAGGGAGAACAAAGTGATGTGTGGGCTGTGTGAGGGTCCTCTATGCAGTGGTGATGGTACCTGTGGGCTGTATGTCTAGCTGCTTATTTGCACGCACAAAATTCTGCATATATCGACCCAAAGACTAAATTTGCCTTTGTTTGTGCTAAATTAACAATAGTGGTTTGGAATAAATGACATATTTCAGCCACAGAAGCTGCTGTGCGGCGCCCACGCTCAGCAATAGACAAAATTATTAAAGATGGCCAGGATAGTGATTTTACCACCATGCTTATTCATGAAAATAACCAATCTCTTGTGGGCCTGCTTTGGAACAGAGCAAGAATGGAGATAGGATACATCTGATTTCCCATGAGTCCGACTCAGCTGTCTTGGGCTATGCGCTGGTGTTTAATTGCATCAAGGTGATTTATGCCCAGCCAGTCAGCCATGGAGCAGGTTTTTACCATTAGATAGATAATTGAAAAAAGTCCAGGAGTTTTGGTGCAAGAAGGATGAGGTATATATAGGTTTTATTGATTTAAAAGCTGTCTTTGACTTTGTTGATAGTGACTCCCTTTCTCTTTGTCTGCAAGCTGTGGGTGTGCCTGGGAAGCTCCTCAACCTTCTCATAGAAATCCACCATCACAGTGGAATCTGTGTCTACTGAGGTAGCAGGATGTTTGAGTACAACAGCAGTAATTCTCCAGTGGAGTCTGTTGAGGGTGCATGGCTGCCTCTTAACAATACAACACTGTTATTGACCAAATGATGGAAACCCATCACTAGTCATACTCTGGGTGGTACTGCATGATCTTTGCATAACAGAACCGCAACATGCAGATGATATGGCTATATTCACATTCTCACAAACTAATCTCATTAATGCCCTGAATATATTGATGTAAGAAGCAAGTAAATTTGGTCTTTAAGTCAATTGGAAGAAGACTAAATCAGTGGTAGAGACTGATGAACTTCTATTCATATCCATCGTAATTGATGGACAAGAATTGAATTAGCTGAGTCCACTTGGTGCTGTTGTCACCAAGAGGAAGGTTGCCTTGCTGACATGAAACATTGACTCAACAGCTCTGGGTGTTATGCCTGCTTTTTTACATCAACATCACAAATCAACTTGAACTGTGAAATATATCAAACCAGCAGTGCCTTCTGTCCTTCTGTATGGCTATAAAATCTGTGCCACCACCAAGACGCACATGTGCCAGCAGGGCACTTTCAACATGAGACAATGACATATTAAAGATGTCTGGTAATTTAATCACACCATGAATAAGGATTTGAGGCATCTGATTCCTCACCATGCAATGTCTTCCCAAGTGACTCAACACTGGCTTAGGTGGCTGGGCAATATGTTTCATGTGCCAGAGGCCATACTAGCCACACCAGCTTTATGCATTTTACCCAACAAAAACTGGATGATGAAGACCTCGTTGATGGTCTTCCAAACTCTTGAGGGATGCCTTGGCTTTCTACCTCATTCCCCTCAGCCTTAATACAGAACAGGCCACAACATTGGGAGGAGACCGGGATCTCTGGGAATGAGTGATATGAAGTATGCAATCTATGCTCCATGAAGAAAATGCATGAATGAATATACAGTTGTTAGTCAGCTGGAGGCATCTGATATGCATCTCCTGATTGTATTTCCTGATGCGGTTCCATATGACTGGATTTCCCAACACAGGGCCAGAATAGGAGGCATCCATTTCAGTGAATCTGACATCAGTAACCCATTCTTACCAGCCCCGGGATCTCATGGAATTCAATGGAAAAACATGGTGCTCAATGTACTTTTTGAGAATTCAAAGCACCAAGACAGAAAAAAATGACCATATCTCCCAAATCACTTTCCACTTTTAAAGTGGTGAAGATACTGGTTTTAAGATTTTTGTCAAACAAGGATAGTTATGTGGGATGAATCATGTTCAAGTGTCAACTCTTTACACTGCAAATTGAGCTGAATGAATCTGCATGTTCACTACAAACGATATTCATGAAAGTGGACATTTTATTTGGGTTTTCATGTCCAGAAACAACAATAGCTTATTAAAAACTGGACTTATAAAATTAAGCACCAGTGGAACATTCTTGGGGCACAAATATCCTGAAGCATTTAGAACTCTACTGCAGTCACCCTTTATTCTCTGCCTGTCAGTTTCAGTTCATTCCCCGTAGCAGAATATCAAAAAGAGAGGTTTGGAATTCTGTTAATCTTTTGGCTCCTCAATCCAATATAAGTCAATTATATAGTATGATTACATAGGTAGTTATAAACTGTAGGGACTAGACCAGCTAGTATAATTTGGCATCGCTATATTAAATCACTGGAGCTAGAGATGATTTACAGCAGCTGATGATCTTGCCCTAGGCTTCTAGAAATGCTAATATTGCACATCCCTTCCTTCTACAGTTCTTTCCTTTTATTAGAATGAAATTCAGCACTCACCTTCATTTTCAAGGTCAATGCAACTTAACAAATGCAAACTAAAATAGGTTGTTGTTTATGCATAGTGACATACAGAGCTCTAAATAACATGAATACAGCAACTTCTTGAAGCCCCTAACTTCCCAGACACAAAAATTGGAACCATAGGATTCATGCTAAACATGAGCACTAACTGAGTTTTGCTTATTTGCATCCCATTGCATAAATCTCTTCCTGATCATTTGAAATGATCAGGACAGGGCATTTGTTTCTTTGTAATGAATCCTGCATGCTTTGAAACAATAGTCCAAAATTTTAGAAAATTGTTTGTGTCTCAGGCCTTGTCTACACGAGAATACTTGTCCCGCAATAAGTTATTGCGGGACAAGTAAAGCACTATAAGTATAGCGCTTTCCCGTGTACACACGTGCTCTTTGTTTCGCAAAGGAGCATTCACCCTTGGAATGCTCCTTTGCGAACAAAGAGCAGTGCATGGTGGGCACCTGTCCCACCATGCACTGCCCACAGCCAGCCCTCTAGCCCAGCTGCAGGGCTTCCGGTGGCAGGGGGGGCTGCATTGCCAGCCCCCGCTGTCATCCGAAGCCCTGGACTGTGCTGGGGGGCCGGCTCCGATTCG
>ML685788.1:13989907-14042875 GCA_007922175.1 Pelusios castaneus | reverse complement strand
CCCGGGCGGGGGGCGGCCGGCCCGGGCGGTGGGTCCCCGGGCGGGGGGCGGCCGGCCCGGGCGGTGGGTCCCCGGGCGGGGGGCGGCCGGCCCGGGCGGTGGGTCCCCGGGCGGGGGGCGGCCGGCCCGGGCGGTGGGTCCCCGGGCGGGGGCCTGTCCCCTGGGGGCGGCCAGGCCGTGCAGGTGCACCCACTCCGCCCCCCACGTGCGAGCGCGGAGCCTGCGGGCCGGGCTCTCCTCTCCACGGGGCGGGGGACCCTCCGGGCCCCGCTGCGTTCCTCCCCCGGCGCCGTGCCCCCAGTCGCGGGAGTCGCTCACGCCGCCGCCCTCTTTGCAGCGCTCGTGGCGCCGTTCCTGGGCGAGAAGTGCCCGCTACCCGCCATCCCGCCGCCAGAGGTGCTGAGCCCGGGGGCTTATTACCCGCAGCTGGTGTGGGACACGCGGCTGCTCTCCAGCTTCTTCCCCGCCGAGACGGAGTACCCCCCGGGGGCCGCTTCCCCCGGCCAGGAGCCCAAGCCGCTGGACCTGAGCTCCCTGTCCAGCGAGGAGGACGAGGGCAAGACCTCGGACCCGCCCAGCCCGGCCACCGAGGCGGAGAAGTTCCAGTGCGGGCAATGCAGCAAGGCCTACGCCACCTTCGCCGGCCTGGCCAAGCACAGACAATTGCTCTGCTGCGACTCGCAGAGCAGGAAATCTTTCAGCTGCAAGTACTGCGAGAAGGAATACGTCAGCCTGGGGGCTCTCAAGATGCACATCCGAAGCCATACCCTGCCCTGCGTGTGCAAAATCTGCGGCAAGGCCTTCTCCAGGCCCTGGCTCCTGCAGGGCCACATCAGAACACACACGGGTAACGCTGGCTCTGAGCTGCCCACTTCTGCCAGGCTGGAGATAAGGGCTTCCCCCGCCTGGGAATCTCTCCTTGGGTTTAGATTCCTTTTCTCCGGATCAGGGGGCAGATTCGGGTGTCGTTCCGTTCCGTTCAGTTGGCACTGGGTGTGCAGGGAGAGTTAGTTGCATGCTTGATCAGAAATGCACTTTCTCCATGACAGTGCTGTGGTGGGGATGTTTTCCTCCTCCCCATACCTCCCTTCTGTTAAACATCTAACCTGCTCACCTAGTCAAATTCCAAAGGGGTAGCCGTGTTAGTCTATTGTAGAAAGACAACAGCGTCTTGTGGCACTTTTAAAAGTGCCACAAGACTCTGTTGTCTGCTCACCTAGGCAAGACAGTGCCTGCTTTCTTCCCTTCCCCCCCTGCTTTTTTTTAAGCTCCCTGAGTAAAATGCATCGCCTGCAGCCTTTCTTTCTGTGTAGTATCAGGGTTGTGGACGCTTGGGGGAAATCCACCACCTTAATATGAACAGTGGCCTGTTGTTCAGCCTCTCTTGAATTCTCCAGGCATATGAATCCCTCATGAATCAGGGAGGTTATGCTTAGTTTGAGCACAAAAGCATCATTTCAAACCTCATTGATTTGCATTGTTTGGTTAATGATACTATTGAGCGGGGAGTAGGGGACACTGAAGGCCCATGGTCTGTGTTGGCAGGTGCTTTAATGTAGCAATGCAGTTAGCATTGTGCACCTGTTACAGTAATGCCCCAGGCAGAGCGACAGACTTGCAGCTGCCAGCTCCTTGAAGCTTTTAGCTTCTAATCCAAGAAGTATCACATTTACAATGCATCTCCCTCAGCATCCTTTGTGCTTGCCACAGGGATCGTTTAATTGTTACTTGGCACTGATTTCACACCCTCTTTAAGGGATGTTTGAAGGAAGCTAGAAAGATTTAATTGTGCTTTCTAAATTGAGCACGCACATTTGTTTTTCCAAAAGAGCCTTTCTGACAGGAATTCACCCTGCTTAGGCTTTTCAGCATTGGGAGGTGAGTGAAGAAAAGGAAATAGCTATACTCCAGTTTGAGCTCTCTGCTTTCAGACACTCCCTCCTGTGACTCCCTTAATAATACTTGGTTCTTCATCTTTCGCAGCTCTGTGCAAACAGGTTCAACGATGCCAAAAATTAGTATGAAGTGTTTGTGTTTTTCATTACTCTGAGAAACTGTCTTGATTTTTTTTTTTTTAACCTTTCTCTCACATTACTTTCAGACAATTTCATATAGCAATTTGGGAATGCTCTATTTTTACTATCGAATTCCCAAGTGTAGTATTTTGTCTTAAGTGGATCACACACATACCAACGTACATGTATTTATACTGTGATATTCATAGACGCCTTTTAAAATCTCCATCACACACAGCACTTCTTTTCAAAGAGCTTTTAATCAACTTTGCCCATTCAGTGGAGCACTCTTTGATATTCTCCCTGTGTTGATGCACTAGTTAATTGTGAATGCTTCTCTTTGTTTTATAGGTGAAAAGCCTTTTTCCTGTACGCACTGCAATAGGGCCTTTGCTGACCGCTCTAATCTGCGAGCCCACCTGCAGACTCATTCAGATGTAAAGAAGTATCAATGCAAAACCTGCTCCCGGACTTTCTCCCGCATGTCACTTCTTCACAAACATGAAGAAACAGGCTGCTCTGGAACTCGCTAAGGACTCTTACATGCAAATACATGTATTGTTACTAGTTTCCGTAGGAGGTAGTGTCCGTCATATTGCCATTACAGTGTGTATGAAGCCCTGTATATCCAGCTGCTTTGGGCCTTAAAAATATTGTTACCGTGCTCTTCATTTTTATACCTCTGGCGCAATTTAAAGGTATGATCCTTCGTCCATAGAAATCAGTGTTGAAACTCTAATTGACTTCTGTCAACACAGGATCAGACCCTTTACTGTGATTGACTGTGGCTTTTAAAACGAAGGCATGATGAGTTTCCCTTAACTTCAGCTAAATTCCGTGGATGGAAGATCAGGCCTATTGATGACAATGCGAGTGTTGCCATAGATGTAACAGGTGCCTTGCACCTTGCAAGATTGTGCCCTGAACCATGACATACAGCTGGTCTGAAGTATACATATCACAGTTGTGTGTTTGGGTTTTTTAAATTTTTTTTAAATGAAGGACAAAAGCAAAGTGCTAAACATAAACCTCTTCTTCTCCTTGATTGTGTGTATGCCGCCTGCAGAAGGTGTAACTATGCAATAATACAGCATCACATTAGTTCTGAAGCAGCTGTTTCTCCCCAGCACAATGACAATTTGCAATGCCTACAAGATTAACAATGTCCATAAAAGGCACTGGTAGCCATTTCAAACAAGAATCCTGTTTACAGACCAGCTATGCACTCAAGCACCTGTTAATATGTCTCTTAACAACTGCTTTTCAAGAGAACTGTGACTAATAGCAGGCACTTGTCAGATGATACAATGGTGGCCTGTGCAAAGCACTGGCCATTGACAGGTGTGTGCCGAAAGCGCTATTTATGCTTATTGACAGGTGCCTAGTCAATGTGTCTTTCTTTGTACATTGTTTTCACATAATCATAACAGAATGTTTACATTTCAAAGGTACACTGGTATTTATATTTTTGTGCCACAATTTTGTACTGATGAAAACTTTTATATAATTATATACAGTTTATTGATATTCAATAAAAGGGTTAATTTATAATATGGTTTTGTGGCTATCTTTTTTATTTTTATTTTTTTTAAAAACCATGAATGCCCACTGGCAACTGCAGAAATATACAAAGGGACTCTGCACTCATGAGTCGTCCCATTGTGACTCACTCATGTGAGTCGTCTCATTGTGGAATTACTTGCTAGTAACAGCTCACTTATGTGACCAAAGGCTACTCACCGTCTGCTCAAAACTCAACTCTTTAAATTCCTGAAAGCCTATTCTGGGCCTCTGTAGCTAATGGTAATGGTATGGCAATCTGAACATAGCATCAGTAATATGTCCTGAAGGGCCCAGAAAAGGGGTAGTGAGTGGCTGTAACCCTTTTCATTTGTTGTTACACCCTGACCTGCTCCTGTGTCATTTAATTTCCTCCCATTCTGTAAGTTCCCCATCTTCAAAGTGTCTGACAAACTGGGATTTGCTCCCATGAAAGCTCATATGATAAATAAATTGGTTAGTCTTTAAAAGTGCCACAGGGCTCTGTTTTGCTAACCTAGACTAAGATGATTACCCTTTTGGAACTTGTAACCCATAAGATGTTTCTAGATAAATGTGTGGGGCGGCTGCAAAGAGCCTTTGTTAAGGTAAAATTAAAAAATGACATTTGGGGAAGCCCAGTTTAAGTCTGAGTCATGGAGGCAGCTCAGACTGTTAACTGTTAACTCTTCCAAGTCCACTCTTTATGAATCAGCTGAAGAGAGACTGGATCATCTAATGCCACCCACCAAATAATGCAAGGTAGTTCTTGCAGGTTATTTTCTAGTGCTTTTTTTCCAGGATATCCCAATCACTTCCCTTGGACCACTACGCAAGGATCCTAGCCAGTCACAGAAAAAATAATGCAAGGTAGTTCTTGCAGGTTATTTTCTAGTGCTTTTTTTCCAGGATATCCCAATCACTTCCCTTGGAACACTACTCACGGATCCTAGCCAGTCACAGAAAGCATTTCCTGTATCTGCCTAAATGTATACCCTTTGTACCACTGAAAAGGGTTGGATGGCCTTGTGACAATTCCTGTGCTGGGGGGCGGGGGAGATGAACTTGCTGCCACTGCTGTTTTAAGCATCAAGACTTGGGGCTTGTCCACACTTGAAAGTTAATTTGGATTAAACTAGGGTGTGAATTTAAAGTATGACAGCTATACCCTAAATATAGCTCCTTGTGTAAATCAGCCATATTTTGAAGTGGTCTAGAGAACTGGTGCAGGAAATGCCTAAGTCCTGTCTGCACTATTCACAATGCACCATTATTGTGCTCGTGAACGTGGCCGCACCAAAGAAAGCGAGATCCCTAGCATTGCTTGTGAAGAGAAAGCATATTTGATGTTTCCTTTATCATAAAATGTATAATATCCCAGGCCCTGAGGTGGAACTTGGCTTATGTAAGGTTTGCAAAACCCTTTGAATGTTTGGCTGCGGGTGCTACAGATTTGTATATTTCTAGCAAATCATTCCTTTCCCTTTTCCTTCGCTGAGCTCAAAAGGTCTAGAAATTCTGTCACATGGCAGAGCAGAGTTAATGGGTGACTGATAATTCTGTACTTACCTGTGTGCGCTGTCCATTAATGGAGCCATGTTAGGGGGCCGTGGCCACTCAAAACACTCATTGCAGACTATGATTTTTGGTTGTTTCAGGGGTGCTAGGCTGCCCTGTTACTTGGCTGAAGGATGTAAGGCTATATTTTATTGACTGGCTTTCTTACACTTTAAACTTTTTGTTCCTGTCCTGTTTCCTCCACCCAGCCTGGTTTTCATGATTTCTAAGAGATGGTTTTTAAAATCAGAAACAGAAGAGAGATGTTCCATTCCCAGCATTGCATGTCTCCATTTCACCTTTTTAAATTGTGGTAAGTGGAGCTAATCAGTTCAGCAGCTTCCAATGAAACACTGACTACATAGTTTCTTTTGTGTTTCAGAAGGCATTTTCATAAAACAGGAAGATGTGTGGTTGTAAAATGGAATGGAATTGCTGCTCAACCATGCTATTAATTAAGTGCTCACCCAGCATAAACTAACTTTCCCATCTGAGATTGGCTCATTACAATCTTTATTACTGAACAAGAAGGAAGCTGGGGGTTTGTTGACTTCCCCCCCCCCCCCCACTTTTCCCACCAGGAAACAAGAAATTAACAAAAATAATTAGTGAAATTAAAAAGTGAGTTTTCCACTAATTACTTTCAGTTTTTCATCTATAAAATCCTAGATTGGCAGTAGTAACTAAATTGTTAAAAGGGGGACATTTTCTGGAAGGGACCACCTTTAATCCTAGGAAAGGAGGGGTTAGGAGTGGGTAGGCAGGGAACAAATATTTATAGATGCTTTTTACATGTAGAAACAGTATGCTTTATATGTATTTTGAGATCCTTGATCAGAAGGCGCAAGGTCACAGCTGTGGTGTTTTATTTCAGTTCTTTGGTACAAGATTACCCCATTATCATTTTTTTTTAGTATTACAACTTTGTGTGTGTGTGTGACTAACTAAATATGGAGGGCCATATCCTGTCTTTGGTCCATGCATGCCACAGCTGAGGGTGTAGGGCAGGGATGATATAGGCCCCAAGTGAACAAAGAATTCCCCTGTTGGTTCACATTGCATGTATTGTCAGAGTTAAATATGCCTGCCACGCACCTAATTTTGTTCCATTTTGTTTGGGAATGATAGGTCTTCCTGGTACTTGCCTTCTTTGGGGCTAAATCCTGCCTGCACCATTGACTTCATTGACTTCACTGGAATTATATTAATGTGAGTAGAAAGGGTTTATTCCGCACAGTAAGAAAATTTTATCTTCTGCAAATTCTTGTGCTAAATTGTGGCCTATTAAGCTACATTCCAGCCTTTGGATGGATGGGATGGACGGCTTTTAGAATTAAGGGATGTGGGGGGGTGGGGGGAGGACTGGCTTGGCTCCAGCTGGCAAATCCTGTCCAAATACAACCACAGCTTGAAAACAGCAGAAACAAGACCACATTGTTGGGCTTCTCTTCTTCTGTTATGACTATACCCTGGTGTAGTGGGTGAGACAGGGTGTGGCCAACGCCACTTGCACTTCATGGGTAGTTACTGTTGGTGTATCTTAGAGCTGCCTCTATGTACACACGACAAACTTGTCCCGCAATAAGCTTAGGGTTTATCTACACATGGACAGTTAGGGAGATTAAGCCAAATGAATTTTTAAAGTGGATGAGTTAAAGTACATTGAATTTCTGGGTGGACACTCTTATTTAATTCTGAAGTGGATTAAACTAAATTGCACTAGGGCTACCTTAGTTCCGAATAAGAGCTCCCACAGTGTCTTAATGCAGTTTAACAAATCCACTTTAAATTCACACCTTTAATTCATGTGGATTCACTTTCCTGAGTGTGCTGGGGTAGACAAGCTCTTACCTCTTTGGCAAAGTCTTTGAGATCTACTGATGATGAAAACTGGTAGGCATTCTTTTAATTACTCTAGTTTTTCTTTTACCAAAAAACCCAGCTCCATGTTAGCTCTAGTGTCCTAATACGCTTTCAGAAAGTGAAGTCTATTCACAGAGAAAAAATAACGAGAGTCCTGTGGCACCTTAGAGACTAACAGATTTTCTTCGGCATAAGCTTTCGTGGGCTATAACCCACTTCGTCAGTGAGTGAGTTATAGCCCACAAAAGCTTATGCTGAAGAAAATCTGTTAGTCTATAAGGTGCCACTGGACTCTCATTGTTTTTTGCTGTACACAGACTAACACAGCCACCCCTCTGGAAATTTCTGTTCTCAGAGCACAGGGTAAGCCAGGGAGTCACCCCAACTCGCTAACTGGGTCTGTAAAATGCAGACTTGATGACTAAGGTGGACTATGGCTGAAGTATGGGCTTTTTATTTTTATTATTTTAAATGATTTCCAGAAATGAACACACTGTAAAGCTGCTTTCTTGAGCCTTTGTGTTTTCCCCAGGTAGGATGGGCTGTGGTTTTTGAGGCAGGCGGGAGACCTGTGATTAACAGGAGAAGCCATTTGGTGACCACCTTGTGTGACCATCTGCAAAAGCTTATATTGCCAGTGCTAATAAAGCCTGGGTTTCAATCAACTTAACTCCAGGTACCACCAGAGGTTCCTGCACACAGGGGGCTGCTATTGTGTGAGATCACGAACCCCCGTGAGCAGGGTTTTCGGTTGTGCATTGACATTCTCTTTGGGTTGGAATTGTTTTGCTTTGTGTTACACTGATGGAGTAAGTGTTTGAACTGCCGCAGTTTTAATTTCCACTCACACTGAAGGGCCTTGCAAACAAGCACGGCCCTTGGGAAAATCAAGAAGTGAATTTTTTTCTCATAAAAACAAACAAGGAGTCCTGTGGCACTTTTAAAGACTATCCAATTTACTTATGGCATGAGCTTTTGTGGGAGATAGTCCCACCCCCGGGGTGAATTAAGGTTGATTGGAAGGCAGGGCCAGCTAATGTATTTGTGTTGTTACCAGCAGACCAAGAGAAGGATGTGCTAAGTGCTACAACCTTTTGGGAGCTTCTGCCCCAAGCTATTCTAGATTACGCTGCCTCATACAGGGTCAGAAATGGGAGAGCTTTAAGCAAAACAAAGGCTTTAGGCTTTCACTTTACTTCCAAAGAAAGTTGCCAATAGGAGTACACTTTCCCACTTCTTGGAGTACAGAATGGCAAAGTCCTTGGGGTCCTCACTCCACTTTTATTCAACCTTATTCATGCAAAACTGAGGCCATGTGCACACGATCACTTTATCGCGCATTAACAATCATTACTGCGCGATAACAACAACAGCGTACACACGTGCAATAGGGCTGTTGCACGTTAACTGCCTTGTTGGAGCGCAATACAAAAACCACCTCGACGAGGGTGGTAGCAGTTAATGCGGAACAGCTGTTGCGCCTTTGCGCTCGTGTGTGCGCTTACCGCGCAATGATTGGCCTCCGGAAGTGTCCCAGCATTCCAAAGTCATCCTCTCTGGTCTTCCCCCCACCCGCTCTGTGGCCGTGACGAAACAGTCCCCGCCCTGATCAGATTCCCGGGATTTTCAAATTTCTCGTCTGTTTCACTTCCTGTTCTCTTCCTCGTGGAGTGGAGTGCAGCTCCGATCATCAGTAGCAATGGCGGCCCGTCGTGGAAGACGCGCACCCCTTTGGAGCACGGCAGAGGTGCTGGACCTGATCAGCATCTTGGGAGAGTCCGCTGTGCAGGCGCAGCTACGCAGCAGCAGGCGAAATTTCGATACATATGGCATAATTTCTCGGGCCATGTCAGAGAGAGGTTATGATAGAGACACAGTGCAGTGCAGATCAAAGGTGAAGGAGCTAAGAATAACCTATCACCGAGCGAAGGAGGCAAACCGCCGTTCGGGATCAGCGCCTGCTACATGCAGGTACTATGAGGAGATAGAAGCCATCCTCAGTGGGGACCCCACAACCACTGCAAAGAGTCCCGTGGACACATCAGCCCCCCCTCATCCAGTGAATGCCAGACCCGAGCAGGATGAGGACGTGAACAATGAGAAGGAGGAGGAGATGGAGGATGACCTGGAGGAAAGCGCAACAGCATGTAGCCAGGAGCTCTTCTGCACCCCCGCTGAGACGTCCACCCAAGACATGAATTGCAGCGTGTCCTCTGAGACGGCAGAGGGGGGTTCCGGTAAGTTTCTCTTTCGTGCAGCTATGGCTCCTGCTAAAATATCATTGTCCGGGGTGGGGGTGCTTGCTGTCTCAGTCCCCACTGTGCACACTCTTTACTGTGCATTCATTAGAAGTGCATCCACACAAGCAGTGATTGTCAAAAAATCATCTGTATTTAGGTCACTAAAGGTTTCCTCGATGTACCTCCAGAGCCTACTACTCAGGTTAGATGGGAGAGCGTTTGTGTCTACGCTCCCAAAGACGGATACTCTGCCTCGCCAGCTGCAAAGCACAGCCCTCGGAACCATGGCAGCACACAGTGCAGCAGCATACGGTCCTGGCTTGCAACCAGTGGCATGTAGGATACGTATTCTAGCTGGCAGGGGCACTCTGAAGAGAGAGATATCGGGTTCCATCTGTGTGCCCTGTGCAGAATGTTAGCCCCCAATAAGCTTTCTATTAGAACGTACCTTGTCCGCTTCAGCGAAGCATAGGATGTTGACTGCCCTGCACTTTCCAGTGGAATGTGCTACTGGAAGGTTACATTGGTTATCTAGGCTCTATGTTAACAACAGCTTTATTATTTTTTTTTTTTTTAGATTCGACCTTCACAAGGCCGGTGTCTACCCCAGCTGACCGCATGAGAAACATTCGGCGGCGTGCTCGAAGAAACAGGGAGGATATGTTTCAGGACCTGCTGAAAACAGCACAGGAATCCGCAAGGGAGAATCGAGCCAGGAGAGAGGAATCCCAACAGAGGAGGCAGAAACACAGGGACGAACTGATAAGCGTGATGAAGGAGCAAACAGAACTGCTCAAAAGCATGATTGCTTTGCAGACCCAGGTGATTAATGTACGGGCTCCACTCCAGACAGTTCAGCCGTGTCTGCCTCCCACATCCCGTAGTCCTTCAAAGAATTTCTTTGAAGGCCACCCATCCCCCTGGTACACTGCAACATCCAGTCCCCCCCCCCCAGAGCTACTTTTTAGAGACCCGCAGCTACACCCACCTGTAAACCCCCCTTTAGGTTTTAATAAAAACAGTGACAAATAATTTGAAGAGTGGCTTTATTTGTACACATTGAAAATCTCATAAGGTGCACCTGATGGTCCTGGAAGTTAACTAGGGGAAGGCATCATTGAAATGGTCCCTGAGTGCCTCCCTTATGCGAGCAGCTTCTCCTTGGGCCCCCCTAATACTCCTAGTGGCTGGCTGTTCGTATGCTTCCTCGAGGCGCTGTGCCTCCATAGCCCACTCCGGGGAAAACTTTTCTCCCCTACTTTCACAAATGTTATGAAGGACACAGCACGACGCAATCACAGCAAGGATGTTGTCCTCCGCCAAGTCCAGCCTCCCATACAAACATCGCCAGCGCCCTTTTAAATGGCCGAAGGCACACTCCACAGTCATTCTGCAGCGGCTCAATCTGTAATTGAACCGCTCCTTGCTGCGATCTAGGTTCCCGGTGTACGGCTTCATGAGCCATGGCATCAGTGGGTATGCTGGGTCTTCGAGGATGACTATGGGCATCTCCACATCCCCCACTGTAATTTTTTGATCAGGGAAGAAGGTACCCCCTTGCAGCTTCCAGTACAGACCAGTGTTCCTGAAAATGCGGGCATCATGCACCTTTCCCGACCACCCAGCATTGATGTCCATAAAACGCCCCTTGTGATCCACGAGTGCTTGCAGCACCATGGAGAAGTAGCCCTTCCTGTTGATATACTCGGTCGCGAGATGGTCTGGAGCCAAAATAGGGATGTGTGTGCCCTCTATGGCTCCCCCACAGTTAGGGAATCCCATGGCAGCAAAGCTGTCCACAATCTCACAAACATTGCCCAACGTCACCGTCCTCCGTAGCAGAATGCGATTGATGGCTCGGCACACTTGTGAGAGGGCTAATTCGACGGTGGACCTCCCGACTCCAAACTGGTTTGCAACCGACCAGTAGCAGTCAGGAGTCGCCATCTTCCAGACAGCAATCACAACACGCTTCTCCACGGTTAGGACTGACCTCATGTTGGGTGTCTTTACGTCGCAGGACAGGGGCCAACTCTGAACACAGTTCCAGAAAGGTTGCTTTCCGCATTCGAAAGTTCTGTACCCACTGCTCGTCATCCCACAGCTGCATAACAATGCGATCCCACCACTCGGTGCTCGTCTCTCGCGACCAGAAACGGCGTTGCACCATGTGCAGATGATCGGTGAAGGAGCTGAGCAACGCGGTGCTGTTGCTCTGCATGGCATCGATCAGCCCCTGCTCCTCGGTGTCCTCGTCTGACTCGGAGCTCATTGCGTACTGAGCAACCAGCCGAGATGTATTTAGAATGCTGAAGGCGACAGTGGAGATTAGAGCAGGATCCATGCTGTCGCAGTTGTGATTGCTCGCAAGTAGTGCATCACTGCACTGTTGAAAATAGGTGCGAGTTGCTATTGGCAACGAGGAAGATGCAAGGGGAACACAGTGCACCATGGGAAACTGAGATTTTACCCATGGCGCTTTGCGTTCCTTTCCTTCATCCCATGATTTCAAGTGCCGATTCAGGGAAAATTGAACTATGGGATAGGTGCCCAGAATTCATTGCGCTACACCACGATATTGCAAAGAATTCTGTTGCGTTACAAGGAGTGACGTGTGTACGCGCTCTCCCGCAATAAAGGTCACGTGTTTTTTATAGCGTGATTGCCATGTTGCGCTTTAATCTGCTCGTGTGTACATAGCCTGAGTGAATACAATCCCTTCCCACTCCTTCCTCTGGCTGGTTATCACCTTCAGCAGCAAGAAAGCAGAATTTGGTATTTCTACATGATAATGGGCTGAATCCTGATCCACTTTTTCCTCAGACAGAATTCCCATTTTCTTCACTGGGAGCTTTGTTGTAATGAAAAACAAACAAGGAGTCCTGTGGCACTTTAAAAGACTAACAAATGTATTTAGTGCAGTTGTCACTTTGTCAGATTTTCTCCCACGAAAGCTCATGCGATAAATAACCTTATTAGTCTTTGAAAGTGCCACGGGACTCCTTGTTTGTTTTGCTGAACTTGACTAACACGGCTCCCCCGTGGAACTTGTTGGAATGATTGTTTCTGGCATTTATATGGCAAGGGTTACTTTGTAATCTTGTTAGAACTTCCTAAATAAATACATGGTTAACAAAAAAAAAACCATGTGTTATTACCACTAATATTATTTTCATGTCATCAGAGCAGTATGGGCTCAGCACTTTAGAAGCACACCGTCACATAAGGAAAAGATTCCCGCCTCGAAGATCTTATAATCAAAAAGCTCTATTCTTCTCCCTGGTTCTAAACCAATGACACTGGTTCACTGTCTGTGCACAGACCAGCCCTACATCATATGACCTTGTCTACACATGCAGAGGGGTTTACTGCCAACCGAGTTTCAGTGTACTGGGTGGCACACAGTAAATAAACTGCAGCAAACGCATACATATGGACAACCATTCTTGTTTCAGTCCTTGTTCTTGCATCCACAGGGCAGGGACATTTTGTGAAGCAAGCCCATGGCATTCTGAATGGGTATCCCATGTTCCTTTGCTCCATGGCTGGGCTCCGAGTATTCTCCAACTAATCAGACTAGTGCCCTGTAAAGTACGGGAGAAACTGGGCAGACCTGACTTCACTTTAGCACTGCTGGAAGAATGGGACAAGAGGTGTAAAAGGTAGTGTGTTACAACAGGGATGGATGTTTTAAGCAATAGGACAATGTTGGCACAAGAACAAATGGGCATCAATTGGCCACAAATAATTTTCAGCTGGAAATCAGACAGTTCTGAGCCTCTAGGAGTGACACGCTGGGGGAATAGAAACACACAATTTAACAAGATGGAGCCTGATGGACAGGTTTCTATGAAGCGGCTGTTTCACCAAGTTGAACTTCATTTAAGCCATTCAGAATCTGAGGGTCATAATGGAAATTGCTCCATGGCCATTTTAGGAATGCAGCTCCTCCCCGCCCCTTTCCATTTATTTAATTAAATCCCTGATTTCTGGCTTAGCTGAGGCTCAAAGGGAAGACTGCTGAGTTGTACAGTTAGGTTATTTTGGGGTATTGTGCTATGCAAAAGCTAATGACCCAGCACACGCTGGGTGTCAAATGCACAGTGAGGAAACTTCTTCTTCTTAATGGGAGGTTTAGAGTCATGAAAACTGAGGAGAACTGGAATGTATTTGAACCCAAGGAGACAGGAAACACGGGAAGCTCCTTTCATCTCAGCTGAGCTTTGGGGTTCCTTGTGGAGTTCACCCCATAGACTGTATTTGCATTACAGCCACAGTTTTGAAGCCCTGTGCATTTTTCTCTCCTCATGCACGGAGGCTAGTGAGTCAGAGAGGCTCAGATTAACTTTAACAGTGTCGCATGTCAGGGTCTGAGAGGTGAAAAGCACCCGGGCCTGCTTCACCACACCAGCTTCATCCGCAACAGTGATGGGTCCCCACTCTTGGCAGTCTGACCATCGGCCAAAGATTGGACAGCCTCTAGGGGCTGAGCTCACCTCTCAGTGGGGCCACAAACGTAGGGCTGCCGAGCACAGCTTTAATGTAAAGCCTCCTCCCAAACCCCGTCCCTGCACATTGCCCGCCCTGATCCATGCTGCTCACAAAATCTGTGGCTTTGCCCACTTCAGTGTCTCTAAATCTCATTGCATATCCCTGGTGTCTTTGGCACCTTACCACCGCTGGTGGGGGAAAGTAGTAGTGTTGTTGTCTGCTCCTGCCAAGGAGCTGAGGCAGCCTCCCAATATTTCTTTACTCCTTACTGGACACTTCAGGATCTCCTGTGCCAGGCCCCAGGGAAGTGCAGGATGCAGCGGAGGTGCAGACCCAGAGGTGGGAGGACACTTTTGAAGAAACTTGCAGCACCTTGTCCCCAGCAGCAGCAGGAATTTCTTGCACAGAGGTGGGTGCCTAGCAGTTTTCCCCATCCCCGCCTAATCCTCTGTTCTTGCCTCCTCTTCTTTGCACTTCCTCTCTGCTTCTGTTCCACGCGCACCAGGCAGTCAGGTGAAGTAGGGAATGGGCCAGGACCCTGAGTGTTCCCTCTCTACGAGTGGTAGATTCTACAGTGCCTCCTGGAGTTATGGGTCCTAGGCAGGATTGTCATTCATGTCTCTCACCCCTTAAGGTGGTGGTTCTACCATCAAACTTGTGACACATTAGCAGGGCCACATTGGGGGGAATTTGCTCTGCCACTGGCTGTGTTGGGCTTGCTCTGCATATAGAGAGAGGACTTCTGTCCCCAGGGCTTTTTTCATCCCTGCATCTTTCACCAGAAATGCATTCCCGAGCAATATCATAACAAAGAAGAAAAACGGTCAGCCGCAATGGGCCAGGTCTTCAGCTGTGTAGCACCATTGACTTCAGTGGAACCAGGATGATTTACACCAGTGGAGGATCTGGTTCATGGGTTACAAACGTGCCTTGTGAAGAAGGCAGCATGAACTTTGACTTACGGCAAAATCCAGAGTGTATTTGCCTGATTCTCCCATTGGCTCTTACCTCCCCGAGAAAAAGCTGAACAAACAAACAGAACTGGGGCGAGAGCCAGCCGAAGACCCGTTAATAAAATGAATCTGTAGGCCAATTTTTATGTTTTGGGGCATGGAACAACACGGGTTTTTGCAAAACAAGCTAAAGGGTCTTAATCAGCGTGCAACAGAGAAATCAGCCCAAAGATTTCCCTTCTCGCATGCCTAGTGATTACAGGAGGGTTTGAAAGATTTGTGCATCTATTCCTAGCTCTTTGAGGCAGCCAGCAGGTGCAAGTTCTAGTTCTGCTTTAAATGCAGCTTACATGTCAACATACGTCTATGGCAGGAGACTTCATCCATTAACGGTTGCCCATAAGGAGTCAAGTTCACAAACAAGCCGCAGGTGTAGCTGTTGTTTCTCTGACTCTGTGCTATTGAAATGAACAATAATCCCAAATTAATCTTTAATCAGATGATAAAGAGGTAATATTGGATTATTTTCAGGCAGTGAGGTACAATTCTTTTCACTCAAACAAAGAACTTCACAGCTATATAGAAAGAGAGTTTAAGTGAAACAAGTGAAAGACAGAAAAAATGGGATAAAAATTAAAAGAAAATGGGATAGATTGCTGAAACAGAGGCACACTCTTTCTCTTACAATTTTTGAAAATATTCTCTGGTTCTGGAGCAGGCTTTGCCCCTCTTTAGTAAAATATTCCATCCTGTTCCACTCACCCATGGCCCATCTTACCAAACAACCCCACACCCATCTGATAAGTACTGTTTGTGGCCTCATTTATAGCCAGCCATCGCATTTCCTGCTCTCTGCTGTTCCTTGTGCTACACTCACAATGGGAGGTGTGTGGTTGGGCATGGAACGAGTGTGCCTGATCTGCATACACAGTTATCTTGATTGCCTGTGCAAACTGGGCAAATGCATGCACAAATGTCCGTATGAGGCCATGTGCATGTGCATGTGCATCCAGGACATCTGCCTGTGCAAATTAGATCCATAATTGCACCCCTTGCTTGTATAAAAATCCAGTTGTATCGCAGTAAGTAACAAACAAAAGTCATGGTGATCCCATTGTCTTCATGCTTGATCATCTATGGAAGGGATCAGAGCCTGACTAAAAAGATGAGTCTATTGGAGAAACACCCATCTAGGGCAATCTAATCTTCAGGCTATTTATTTAATCTCCATACAGTTACCAGTTACTTGCAAGGGAATTGACATGACTCCTGGAGATGGCGGCAGTCGCAGATTTGAAATGACTGTAGGGAAAAACAAAAGCATGCACAAGACTGTTAGGTATTAACTGAGCATTTCTAATGTTTCATTCTCAGTCAGTCTGAGTTAATTCTCATGGCAATCCGTGCTGCATCTGTCCATTGTTCAGTATGTTCTTCCAGTTGCCTTTAGTTTGCACATAGTGTGTTAGGAAGTCTATGCGCTTTGCTGGCCTGTGAACCTTGGGGAGGATGCACTGCACAGCAAACAGATGTGTAAATCTACTGAAGCTTAAAAGAATGGCTGTCAAAGTCAGCTCCTGAAATAGTCCTACAAGAGGCCTGGAAACTTTATTCCATGCCTGGTTAACACAGTCGATTTAAAACAAAACCATTGGGATCCGATCCTCAGCTGTCTTTTCTGAGAAATAACGGTGAGGCCATAACATATTTTATCCTCCATGCAATAGCAAGCACAAGTTTTACTGGGTGGGGGAGCCTATGGCTTTACAACAGCAATGTTGTGCTGTAACTTACTGGAGCGCTGCCTAGAAAATCATCAGAAAGTATTTTAAATCCTGCATAACACGCATATTTCTGGATCACCTTCTGTTTTACTGGGCTCACCAAAAGAAATATGGGTCCTGTTTTACTCTTCTCAATAAAAAGGCTCACATTTCACGTGTGAGGAGATTGGCGTCTCCTGAGCTAATTAATATGGGTTCCCTTCCACCGCCGGATTTTCCACGCAGGGTTCTGCTGGCGACACTTTGTCTGTTGCGTCCATAAAGACCATGGTGTTGAACATTAGTCTCACTTGTTGACAACGTGCTGGAGGCACAATAGGGCACGGGGAGGAAGCTGCTGAATGCAGCAGGATAGTCATAGCCTGTTATAAAGGGCTTCAAGGGCTGCACTATGTCATTACTCAATTAGTCTGTTGGTAATAGCCTTCATTACAGAGATGGTTCCTAGTCAGTGGCTATAATCTGCTTTCTAACGAGGGGCCTATGGACATTGATCACCTTTCCCTGCTTTATTTGAGGTGCAGAATGCTTTATTTATCTATTGAAACTGCCAACATAGAAAATACGCAACATCGTTGAAGCTGGCTCAGTCCCAGGGTATTTGAGAGACCAGATGGGAGTACATTTTCCAGCCCTGAAGACGAGAGTCTTGTCTTTCCCACCCATGGAAGGCGGTCCAATAAAAGATGTTACCTCACTCACCTTGTCTCCCTAAACAGAAAATAAACTCGTTTCCATAGGCCAGCCCATGTCAAACCTTGAGACGGGTCCACGTTTCACTGAAAAGATGCTTCTAACAAACACTACTGCTGTACCCCTGGGCTACAATATTCAAACTCAGATGTGTAAAGGCAGGCAACTGACTGGCCTAATTTGTAGAAATGCTGAGCGCCTGCAGCTCCCAGTGACCTGAAATATCAGACCACCTGTTTGGCCATATTCTGTGGCACTTTGTAAGAACAAGGGTGTTGATTTAGGAATCTCACTTTAGGCAGCCACAGTTCTGGCCACACCAACTAATATACACAATGGAGATTGGTGCTGGGACAGGGAACAACTGTAAAAGTCCATTTTCTAGGAATGAACATGGCCTCAAAGAGGTGATGAGGGTAATTTCTAATGCTAGTCAAATTTTAAACAAGCAAGGAATATAAATTCTCTTTCACTTCTTTTTCTTTCTATTGGTGCCCATTATGCTAAAACATGCGTTTGACTCCAGAGATATCTCTGTGCTATGCAGAATTTCCTGTCCAGTACACTCATACTCTGAGAGCTGCTCTAAGGCAGGAAATTTGAGTTTCACGCACAACTTCTTTAAAGGAACAGGACTTAATACACAGAAAACTGCTTGGATTAATTGTCAGTTGCACACCGTGTGTCGGAAGCCTCCAAACAGGGTCAGGGAGCTCCGGAGTGTTCAAAGGTGAAGTAGAGGTCGTAAAGCCAAGCGCACATCCCTCAGTGAAAGTACATGTATGTGAAAATTAAAACATAGATAAGGAGTAGCACTGTGTTCAGGAAACCAGCGCTCCAGATGTGGTGTCATAGTTATAGGTGGCAGATCTCACATGGTGAACATTTAACAAGGAGAACTCGTTGGCTAATAGATTAAGATCAGACAGACAGGAAACGTTGAGACAATCATGTATCTACAAACAAAAGCTAGCTGCTTTGATTCAGAGATAGTTACAGTGCAGCCATGAGACACATGCAGCCAAATCCTGCTGTTCTCTGAAATGCACCCAATGAAAACTGCAGGTTGTATGCCATGTGGCCAGCAGCTCTGCCCAAAACAGACCATTACAGGCCAGCCATGTCATCGCCATAGGCCATACCTTCATATTAAAGAGCGGCTGATTAGAATCTGCTCCAGACCATGTTTTGTGGACAGCTGGCACTGTTTGCTTTATCTAAGGAATGTTGGAGCATTCCAGTTTGAGCCCAGGAGAGGTGTAGAATGGACAGATCAAATGTGACTACAGGGCTCTGGGAGCATGGGTGAAGGAGTTCGGTGCACAGGTGATGTTCTCCTCGATCCTTCCGCTCAAGGGTAGGGGCCTGAGCAGAGACAGATGCATCCTGGAGGTGAATGCCTGGCTGCGAAGATGCTGTTACCAGGAGGGCTTTGGCTTCCTCGATCATGTGGTGCTGTTCCAGGAAGAAGGACTGCTAGGCAGAGATGGATTCCACCTACCGAGGAAGAGGAAGAGCATATTTGGAAGCAGACTGTCTAACCTAGTGAGGAGACCTTTAAACTAGGTTTGAAGGGGGAAGGTGACCAAAGCCCACAGGTAAGTCACAATGAGGGAGACTTGGGGGAAGGGATGGAACTTGGGGGGAGCCGAGGCTGTAACAGGAGGGATAAAAGAGAGACTAGTCAGAACTGGGAGGGGAGGGGAATCAAATCAGTGTCTTAGGTGTCCTAATGAATCCCTGAATCCTGAGGTGAGTGGGGAAGGAGGACACCGGGAGAAAATGCAAGGAGAAAGATGCAACAGGAGAGAGAATCAACAGGGGAAAGTAGGGTAATCGGCCCAGTATTTTAGGTCCCTGTACACAAATGCGAGGAGCCTGGGAAACAAGCAGGAAGAATTGGTAGTACTGGCACAGACAAGGAACTATGATGTAATCGGAATAACAGAGCCATGGTGGGATAACTTGCATGACTGGAGCACTGCCATGGATGGGTATAAATTGTTCAGGAAGGACAGGCAGGGAAGAAGAGGTGGAGGAGTAGCATTATATGTAAAAGAACTGTATGACTGCTCGGAGCTCCACTATGAAAGTGGAAACAAGCCGGTTGAAAGTCTGTGGGTTAAGTTTAGAGGAGAATGCAACAAGGGGATTGTCGTGGTGGGTGTCTGCTATAGACCACCAGACCAGAAGGAGGAGGTGGATGAGTCATAGGGCTGGAAGGGACCTCATGAGGTCATCTAGTCCAATACCCTGCTAAAAGCAGGACCATTCCCACTAAATCATTAAAAATCCTGACATCTGCTGGGAGAGCAATACAGGCAATCCAGGAAGTTTTTGGAGACTGTTGAGGACAACTTCCTGGTACAAATTCTGGAGGAACCAACTAGGGGCCTTGCACCTCTCGACCTGCTGCTCACAAACAGAAAAGAATTGATCGGGGAAGTAGAAGTGAATGGCAACCTGGGCAGCAGTGACCATGAGATGGTAGAGGTCAGGATCCTGATCTATGGAAGGAAGGAAGGAAGGAAGGAAGGAAGGAAGGAAGGAAGGAAATAGAACACACACCCTGGACTTCAGAAAAGCAAATTTTGGCTCACTTAGGGAACTGATGGGCAGGATCCCTTGGGAGGCTGATCTGAAGGGGAAAGGCGTCCAAGAGAGCTGGCTATATTTTAAAGAAACCCTGTTAAAGGCACAGGAAGATACCATTCCAATGTGCAGAAAGAACAGCAAATGTGGAAGGTGCCCAGCGTGGCTTAGCAGAGAACTCTGTGATGAGCTGAAACATAAAAGGGAAGCTTACAAGAAGTGGAAGCTTGGACAGATGAGTAGGGAGGTGTATAAAGATATTGCAAGGGATAAAATCAGAAAGGCCAAAGGGCAATTGGAGTTGCAGCTAGCAAGGGATGTGAAGGATAACAAGAAGGGGTTCTACATGTATGTCAGTAACAAGAAGAGGATCAGGGATGGTGTAGGTCCCTTACTGAATGGGGCAGATATCCTCGTGGTGGATACTGTGGAAAAGACTGAAGTACTCAATGCTTTTTTTACTTCAGTCTTCACAGGGAGGGTCCGCTTCCAGGCTACTACACTGGGTAAGGCAGAATGGAGAGAAGGAGAGCGATCCTCAGTGATGGAAGGCCAGGTTAGGGACTATTTAGAGAAGTTGGATGGTGCACAAGTCTATGGAGCTGGATGAACTGCATCCGAGGGTGCTGAGGGAGTTGGCTGATGTGATTGCAGAGCCACTGGCTATTTTCTTTGAAAACTTATGGCGAACGGGAGAGGTCCTGGAGGACTGGAAAAAGGCAAATATAGTACCTATCTTCAAGAAAGGGAAAAGGAAGGATCCAGGGAACTACAGACCAGTCAGCCTCACCTCAATCCCTGGAAAAATCATGGAGCAGGTCCTCAAAGAATCCATCCTGAAACACTTGGAGGAAAATAGAATGATCAGGAACAGTCAGCATGGATTCACCAAGGGCAAATCGTACCTGACTAACCTAATTGCCTGCTATGATGAGGTGACTGGATTTGTGGATGCGGGAAGAGCTGTTGATGTAATATACCTTGATTTTAGCAAGACTTTTGATACGGTCTCCCACAGCATTCTCATCAGCAAATTAAGGAAGTATGGGTTGGACGAATGGACCGTAAAGTGGATAGAAAACTGGCTAGATCACTGGGCTCAGTGGATAGGAATCAATGGCTCGTTGTCTAGTTGGCAACCAGTAACGAGTGGAGTGCCCCAGGGGTCGGTCCTGGGGCCAGTTCTGTTCAACATCTTCATTAATGATCTGAATGATGGGACAGATTGTACGCTCAGTAAGTTTGCGGATGACTCCAAGCTGTGGGGAATGGTAGACACGCTGGAGGGCAGGGACAGGATTCAGGGAGACCTAGACAATTGGAGCATTGGGCCAAAAGAAATCTCATGAGGTTCGACAAGGACAAGTGCAAAGTGCTGCACTTAGGATGGAAAAATCCCATGTACAGCTACAAGCTGGGGACCGATCGGCTAAGTAGCAGCACTGTAGAAAAGGACCTGGGGGTTATGGTGGATGGGAAGCTGGATATGAGTCAACAGTGTGCCCTTGTTGCCAAAAAGGCCAATAGCATATTGGGCTGCATCAGTAGGAGCATTGCCAGCAGATAGAGGGATGTGATTATTCCCCTCTATTCAGTGAAGCTGGCTCTTGAATACTGTGTCCAGTTTTGGGCTCACCACTACAGGAAGGATGTTGACATATTAGAAAGAGTCCAGCAGAAGGCAACGAAAATGATTAGGGGGCTGGGGCACATGACTTATGAGGAGAGACTGAAGGAACTAGGCTTATTTAGTCTGCAGAAGAGAAGACTGAGGGGGGATTTGATAGCAACCTTCAACTACTTGAAGGGATGCTCCAAAGAGGAGGGAGCTAGGCTGTTCTCAGCAGTAACAGAGGACAGAACAAGGAGCAATGGTTTCAAGTTACAGCTGGGGAGGTCGAGGTTGGATATTAGGAAAAACTTTCTCACTCAGAGGGTGGTGAAGCATTGGAATGGGCTACCTAGGGAGGTGGTGGAATCTCCCTCTTTGGAGATATTTAAGGTCCGATTGGACAATATCCTGGCTGGGATGATTTAGTGGGAATGGTCCTGCTTTTAGCAGGGGGATTGGACTAGATGACCTCATGAGGTCCCTTCCAACTCTAAGATTCTATGATTCTATGACATCTTTGGGTCCTAATCAGGTGCCTAGTGTGGTGATTCTCTGAGTTAGAAAGTTAAAGGCAGTAACTCCATGTTAGGACTTTTATCCTGCTCTTCCCATCTGTGAAGAATCAATATTAATATATGGCCCTTTCCTCATCCCCCCTTTCAACAGGCTATGGATTAAACACGAAGGACCTGATTCTCTATTGCCTGGTTCCTTGGGTTTTTTCCCACATGTCATCATTTACATCTGTGCAAAGCAAATGTAAAATGCTAGTAAATCAGAATGTATCTACTCGACCACTCCCACTGGTGGTTGCCACCAGGGGAGCTACGTGGTGGTAATGTGATGATGGGAGAGTTCTAAATGTCTAGTGTAGACAAGGTCTTACTAGACTTCTCCAGGTTACCATGGTCAGCATCTTTTTTTTTTTTCCAAAGTGTGCCACCAAGTATTTAATAAGCGAAGTAGTTAGGGCTTTGGCTTTATATTTTACCTGAATTTCACCGTTAGCACAGAGCCCCTCTGGGCACGGCTTCAGCACTGACTGGTGAAAAGTCTGATTCCTGTTGACTCACCTCTAGCAGCTCATCGCTGCCTAGGATTATACCGGTGCATTCATTTAGCAGTGACTCAGAAAAGAGCTGAAATGACTGCACTATCTCTTGCAACCTCTGGGTTTTTCCAAGAAGCCTTTTCTGCATGTACAGAGTCAGCTTGACTTGGTTGGTGTGTGAGTCCTGATGAGGTTATGGTTCGAGATGATACATTTTCCTGGAAAGTTCTCTAGACATACAGCATTCTCAGATGCGGCCTCAGGCAATCGAGTGCCCTAGACGAAGGCCCATTGAGGGGCTTTCTATAGGCCCTCATGGCCCCTGTCCACAGCCCCAGCACCCTTCTGCCAGCTCCCCCCACCTCTGCGGCCCCAGCCCCCTTCCCTCCTTCCGCAGCCCCGGCTTCCCAGCTCCAGGCCCCCCTCTGTGGCTCCCACTTCCCAGCTCCCCTGCTGAGGCCCCAGCTCCCCGCCACCGGTTCCCAGGCCAAATCCTCCTCCTGCTGCCAACCGAGGCAGGTGCATCTTTTGGGATAGGCAAAGCAGGTGACAGAGCCCCTTACTGCTCGGACCCCTAGGCATGTGTCTGTTTTGCCTACCCAAAAAGCCCCCTCTGAGCATTTTCTAGTCCAACAAGCAACTTCACTATGCGTGGGTTGTAGTGAAGCCAGCAGGAGGGAATAATTGATTTCCCCCCTTAGAAAAGCAAAGGATAAAATACTATGGACGTTTTTAGGCCTTGTCTGCACTAACACAGGCGAAACTTTTACCAGCATAAGTGCTTGCTAGCTGCCACCACTTATTACGGTCTCCCTCTGACTTGGTGTGGCTATCACACACTTACACTGGAAATACCTATGTCTCTCAGGGGTTTTTTTCCACACCCCTGAGCCAGAAAAGTGTTGCTGGCATAAATTCTAGTGTAGACAAGGCCTTGGAAACCTGACAGGAAAAAAACAGTCCCCTTCCAGAACCCAGAAACGTATGAGTCACAGGCTGCAAGTGATGGTGGGGATGAAAGTTCCGGTCAGCTAAAATATCACCTTACAAACAACGCGGCAACGGTTTTTTTAAAAGGAGGAAAACTGATGTTTTTGCACCTTCATGCCAAGAATAGTAAAAGAGTCACTGCTCAGACTTCAGACAGAAGCACGAAAGGTGTCAGGCCAAAAGGTTCCAGAGGGGGAGCCTTGTTAGTCTATTGCAGAAAAACAACAGAGTCCTGGGGCACTTTTAAAGACTAACAGGTTTATTTACCGCATGAGCTTTCGTGGGAGAAAATCCAACTTCGTTTCAGGAAGTTAGGAGAGCCTGAAAAGAAAAGAGTGATGAGGGAACCACGACACAGCTTTGACGATACCTGCTCCTGCTACTATCAAATATCCCAATATGCACAATAAAAGAGTGGCTTTACAGGAACAAACTTATGCCTCTGCTTCCCAGAAGCTAGAGCTGGATTGTAATTCGAGGCGTGTATTTGCTTGAAAAAATCAACAATATGACTCCGGTTAAGATCAAATAAGCTGGCATTAAGGGTCCAATTTGTAAAGGTATTTATGAGCGTATAGATGCAGATGGGCACCTGGTGGGATTTTTCAAAAGCACCTAGCTCAGCTCTTCAAAAAGGGTGGCAGGTGCCTAAATCCCTTTGAGGATCTGGACACAGAGTCCAAACCTCAAGAAAACACTTGTGGCTGATGCATGTGACCCGACTCCTACACGGGGGGAAGGTCCCAGAGCCTGGGCTCTGCGTGACCAAATCAGCTGTGGGGGCATTTTATTGCAGGGCAGACAGCCTTAGTGATTGTGAAAACTCTACAAGGCACCTCTCTGCATCTTTAGGCACCTAAATGCCTTTGAAATTCAGGCCCCAGGAGACTTGACTCAGGGGCAGTCCTAGGCCTTGGTCCTGCAAACACACGCAACTGATTTTACACATCAGTGGCCCAGGAGGTTTGCAGGATCCAGGTGGTATCAATTCTGGTCCCTGGATGTGGGTAAGTCAATGAGGAGCTGGCCAATGATCCCTGTCCATTAACATCTGCTTCCCTTCCTGGTGAAAGAGGGCGAAGGTTTGGCTTTTGTTCCCCTCACCTGGCCTCCGTGGTGGGGTTGGGGAGCTGGACTGGGCAGGAGACAGCAGTGTAACAGATGAAACTAACATGTGAGTAGAATTGAACCCTGTGGTCTCTGGTGTTTTCTACATCGCCAATGCTTAGCAAAGACGAAGGGAAGTGTATGTACATTATTAGAGAGCCATGTCTGCAATGATGGGACAATAATGTCAGGTTAAAAATCAAGTATTTTCTCCAAATCTCTGCCCAGGGAACACCTTGGAGTTTTCACAATGAAATCTTTTTTTTTAAAAAAAGGAAAGCAACAGTCGGTTTTGTCACCCGTAACATTTGTCCACTTTCTGTCTTTCATTCATAGCTGGGAGAGGGAACCTAAATTCGTCAGTTTCCTGTTTGTTTCCAGTCTTCGTTTCCCTTTTCTGGCTCTAAAGAACTGGCTCAGTGCCACAGCGTTTGGGTGGCAAATGCTGCGTAATGAGGTGAGAGACTTAATCCAAACAAGTCATTGATGAAACTATTTGTAAAATTGTTTATTTGTTCGTCCATGGTATTGTTCAGGAGTCTTAGCTCTTCCCTTTAAGATGCTGTAATTTACTGACACAGGCTATGTCTACACTTGTAAATTTAGGTCAACTTAGCATGTCTATGCCTAAATTTTAAGTCAACTTAGGGGGGAACTTACAAAGTCGACTTAGAGCGTCCACACTGGACGCCTAGGGTGACTTCTAGGGGCTAGGGGGACCTTGGGCAGGTCCACGATGGCAGGGGGGGCACCCCTTGCCAAGTGCCGGGGGGCTCAGCCTTTGCCCCATTTTACCTGGGTACAATGGGGAAAAGGGGGACAGGGACCCTGGCAGGGCACAGGAGCAGGGTGGGCAGGGCTCTGCCCTGCCCTGCCCTTTGGGGGGCATGCCAGGCTCCTCCTGTGGCCCCCCCCCCAGCAGGGAGAGCAGTGAGGCAGTCCTGGAGTAGCCCTAAGTTGACTTAGGGCTACTCCAGGTCTACACTGGCTTAAGCTTAAAGTCGAACTAAAAGTAGGTTTAATAAAGTCGACTTAATTTTCATTAAGTCGACTTAAGGAAAGTATAGTGCAGACACAGTAAATTAAGTCAATTTAAGCAAGCTTAAGTCAACTTAATTTACAAGTGTAGACGCACCCACAGACATCACCTTGAAACTCCAATTCTGTAGACACCTGAGGAAGACACACTGAGATTTCCCTTTCTTTGCTCAACTGGCACTATAACCCATTGGAAAGCAGCAGGAATCTGTTCTCTTAGGTGCTTTTTAAAAAACCCACAACACCCTGTTTTCATTCAAGTAAAAGTAGTTGCATGCTACAGGCCACTCTCCACAAAATGACGTAACTGTCCCATAAATCATGGCAGGTAGAGGGCATGTGGGAGGGTATAAAAGCAGGATAAGCAAGTGGAGAAAGCTTTTCCCTGAGTGATCCAAACGCAGCAGCACACAATCCCAAGAGTAAGGGCTCGTCTGCATTGACGTACTCCCAGCGCTCGTCTACATTGACATACTCCCAGCGCACGTCTACACTGACGTTCTCCCAGCGGCTCATCTGCATTGACGTTCTCCCAGCGCTCGTCTACATTGACGTACTCCCAGCGGCTCATCTACATTGACATACTCCCAGCGCACGTCTACACTGACGTTCTCCCAGCGGCTCATCTGCATTGACGTTCTCCCAGCGCTCGTCTACATTGACGTTCTCCCAGCACTCGTCTGCATTGACATACTCCCAGCGCTCGTCTACATTGACGTTCTCCCAGCGCTCGTCTGCATTGACGTTCTCCCAGCGCTCGTCTACATTGACGTTCTCCCAGCGCTCGTCTGCATTGACGTTCTCCCAGCTCTCGTCTGCATTGATGTACTCCCAGCGCTCGTCTACATTGATGTTCTCCCAGCGCTCGTCTACATTGACGTACTCCCAGCGCTCGTCTACATTGACCTACTCCCAGCGGCTCGTCTACATTGACATACTGCAGCTGCGTCTCTGTAGCACCTCAGTGTAGCCGGTACCTACCCTGATGGGAGTGGTTTTCCCATCGGCATAGATAATCCATCTCGCTAAGAGGTGGACCAAGGTGGAGGGAAGAAGTCTTCTGTTGACCTAGCGCTGTCTACACTGGCGGTTAGGCCAGCTTGCTTACTTATGCTACTCTGGGCTGTGGATTTTTCTGAGCAATGCAGTTACGCCGACTGAATTTCTAATAAAAACACCAGAGTCCTGTGGCACTTTTAAAGACTAACAGATTCATTTATCGCATGAGCTTTCGTGGGAGAAAATCCCACTTTGTCAGATGCTTTGAAGATGGGAAACTTAATAAGACTTTCCTATCTTCGAAGCGTCTGACGAAGTGGGATTTTCTCCCATGAAAAATTCATGCGATAAATAAATCTGTTAGTCTTTAAAAGTGCCACAGGACTCTGTTGTTTTTCTGCAATAGACTAACACGGCTACCCCTTTGGAACTTGAGATTGATGCACACACAAATATGCACATGCACATATTCAGAGTCCCTTGTGCACACATTCATACACACACAAACACCCCAGGCTAAAGAGCAAATCATATGCCTTATTCCATACACTATAACTTTATCATTATTCATTTCGGTGCTAGGCAGCCCAACCCATTCCATCCAATAATTTGCCTGCAGTCACCGTCTCTCAGCATTTTGATTGACAGCCATTCCGCTATTGCATGTAAATCCTTCGGCGGTAAAAACAGCACAGAGGCTTTTGAATGGGGCATCCAGCTGCATGTCCCACAACACAGCCAGAACTATGTCTTAACTCAGGGATGAGCAGGTTGCTGCTAAAATATAGTGGAAATATTTCCAAGTGAGTGTATATGCATGAGAGAGAAGTGGAGATGCACCTGATAGCAGCCAGGTAAACGTAGGAGAGAGGGTGTTGCGTGGGGAGGGGAGAGAGAGAGGGTTTGTGGTTTGCTGTTTATATACATGAAGGAAAGTGCAAAGTGTTTGTGTGTGAGAGCGCGCAAATATGGCGTGGTATGTGTCTGTGATGCATGGGTCGGTGAGTGCACTAACGGAAGATGAGGGAATGTGCTATAAAGTATCTGAGTCTGAGTGAGCACAAGGAGAGATTGGGTCACGCTTATGTTTTGTGTTACGTTGATTTGCTGTAACAGCCTGACCTGATCCTATGACTTACACTTCCCTGTATTTATTTCCTCCCATTCTGTACATTCAAATCATCTGACGAAGGGGGATTTTCTCCCATGAAAGCCCATGCGAGAAATAAGTTTGTTAATCTTTAAAAGTGCCACAGGACTCCTTGTTTGTTTTGCTGAACTAGACTAGCCCAGCTCCCCCTTTCGACGTTGTGTGCAAGAGACTGTCTACATTTGTAAAGTTAAGTTGACTTAACAGAGCGGCTACACTTTAAGTCAACTTAAGTCGACCTTGTTAAGTCGACTTAACAGTAGACATAGGCATCCACACTGGCTCTAAGTCGACTTAAGAAGTCAACTTAAGCCTTAAGTCAACCTTCAGAGGTGGTGTTATTAAGTTGACTTAAGGAAGCGCTTAAGTCGAGTTAAGAAAAGCCCAGTGTGGAAGCGGCTTTGCGTAGGTCGACTTCAGCGTCCTTAAGTCGCCCTAAGTTGCCAGTGTAGACGCACCCAGTATGTGTAGGGCGGGCGAATGTGTGTCCAGCACATTGGGTGCAGATGTGAGCATGAGTGTACAGCAGTCAGGAAGTGGGGTGTCTGTGAACAGAGGAAGGGGGTTCAGGTTTAGTTTCCTCACATGCTGGGAAGGCCCCAGGTTGCTAAATCTTATTTTGTTTTTCCCACTCTTGGCTCCTAAAGGAAAGACCGACAAGACGATGATATAAATGGGCTTTGGGGCTAGCACAGTTTCATTCATGGCTCCCGTTAGCTCTTCAATCTTTCCTGGACAGGGCAGTGTGAGCCCTGTTGTAGCCGGGCCCATGAAAGAAAACCCGAGAGAAGTGCTTTCACTTGGACCTGCAGTTTAATCAACCTACGCCTCGCTGCCATAGCTGGATGGAGACAAAAGCTGAGGCGCTGCAGGAAGTAACAGGACAGGAAAATCCAGTTGTTAACTGAGCTAGCGATGGAGGAAAATAATGGCTACAGTCTAGTTGTGATTGTAAGATGAACCCCAGAGATCACTTCCATATGCCACAAAGCAAGGCCTTTAGCCAGAATAACTCCTGAACTGCCCAAAGCTGGGGCTGTCCATGTTCTCAGTGCCGGATGCCAGCCAGGAGCCTGAAGGGCAGATTTCCTACTGGGTCATTTGAACAGAATGGAAGGGAAAGGTTATTTTAGCAGGGAATTTCAGTAATGCTGTTGGGAAAGAGCAGTGCACAGAACAGGCTTTGAAAGTTCCCAGGGGGAGAGGGGAGAAAACAGACAGCAGAAGAGACAACGTTTTCCAGATGGAAAAGGCTCGCTCTCAAATGCTCCATGTCTAGCCTCATGAGTCAGAGTGGAGTCCAACTTAACCCCAAGAATGTGTCTACGCTCAGGCCAGTAAATCAGTGCTGCTGGAATAATGTGGCTGGACATTTCAGGTCAAGAGCACTGAGCCAAGTACCAGGCATTTGATGTTGGCAGCATCTGGCTGAGAGAATCTCGACCTCCTCCGCCGGCGTTTGTGTTACGATACAGCCACGATAATGGCTCCCTTCCCTTCAACTCGGTCTGGGAAGATGTCACTTGGAGAGTAATTGCAATCCAGAGCATCAGCAAACTGCCGGCCCTGTGTGAAATTGGTGTCACAAGAGAGGGCGAGGCAGGCGCTGAACCGAGATCTTTATCTGAATTATTTCTCGGGCTCTGCATCGAGGTCTGAACTTTAGGGCGCAGGACGATGCATGTCTGCTCCCTCTTTGAGCTCCTGTTCCCTATCTAGCTGCTTCTCAGCTGCTGCCTCAGCCCCAGAGAAGCAAGGGCTCCTAATTCTGCAAAGGTAGGTGCTGGTGAATCAGAGAGGTTAAGGATCCACTGGCCAGGATCCCCACCCTGCCTCCAGACTCCGCTGCATTGCCACAGAGAGCATGGGTCATACACAGGGGTGGCCTATTGAACCCCCAGAATGGTTTGTACAGGGACCCAGCCTCACCTGTGATTGTGGGGGCTCCACTGCCCAGCTTTCCTCCAGGCCCCCCCCCCCCCAGCCACCTCTCAGGCCAGTGGCTGTGCTGGCTTCTGCGTTGAGTAATCACAAGAGCCTCTCAGCCACGAGCCAGGCAGGTCCATAGCATAAGAGGCAGTGTGGTCTAGTCCAGTACAGAGGCATGGACCCAAAGTACTCCAACTTTCTGATCCCAGCTGTGACACTGACTCCCTCTTTGTCCTTGACTTCCTTGGCTAAGTCACTTAATCTTCCTGGTTTGCTTTCTTCTGTGTGCAATGGGGATTAGGTCTTATTGGCAGCCCTGTCCAATGAGGGACACGAATTGGGTAAATTAGGGGTGGACGGGCAAGAAATTGTTTCCCAGATGATCTGTAGGATAATACAGAAGTTGTTTCTGCAGGGGCTAGCCAGGTGGCCTGTGAAATCTTCTTTCTCTCTTTGGTGGGGGTGGGCAGGCAGTAGGAGTAGCCTTCTTCTCATCTGGGGGTCTGTCTGTCACCCCTCCCGCACCAGCAACAGGACTGAACACACTCATCTGGCTTTTACTGCTGCCTGCAGCCTTTACTTGTGACAGGGCTGAAAATCTCAAGGGATTGGTTTGGCCTCAAGGCTACTGCTTCTAATAAAGCCCAGGTCAGTGGTGACCCAAATTTTTTATTCTCTGTGGTCTGTCTGTTGGCCGGTGCATAATTATTTGGGTAGGTCTCAATGCCGGGCCCCACGGACAAGTGTCCACATCACAAAACCCACTCACCATTGGCACCAGTCAGCAGGCTCAGTGGAGAGCTCAAGGACTGAATGCCCCGTAAAGACTGACCTCCCTGCTCATCTCCCCGATCAGGGCTGAGGCATGTTGGCAGACGACATTGTAAGAGAAGTTTGCCCAGGACCATCAGCCTATTCCTAAATTCCCAAGCTTTTTGGAAAGATATCCAGCTGCATCTGTCCACTTCCGTGTCCCCTATTTTCTTGTCAAATAAAAGTCTGATGAGAATTAGGTCTCTTCATTTTCATCTTCCCTCTATCGGTTCTGCTGGCCAGTGAACGTCTTCCCTTTTGACCAAATGGTCTCTGTGCAGTTTATCGCTAGGAAAACAAGTTTCACTCCAAATCTGCACTGGGGAAAGTTAAAGGAATTGCAGAAAACTATCCTGAAAAAGGTCCAACAGCAAAGAAGACAAATAAATAGGGATCAGATTCAACATTCAAGTCAAGCTCACTGCACAAAGATGCTCTGATTCAAAGTGTTCAAATCTGAAGCTGTGTTGACATAAACCACCCAGGGGTTGAAACTGTCTTGGCTCCCAGCTATCCAGAGAAGAGTCTCTTTGCAATGAGAGTTATTTCTGACTTGAAAACATGTTGAAAGCTAGCTCACCCCTCTTTATTTAAAATCATGAATGCAGTAAGCCCAATGTGTTTCTATACATACAAGTGTACGCAACTTAACCGAGCACTGGTTCCTCAGGACTACCAGCAGGAGTTGCTGAGGCTGACCAAGGGACCCATATTCCATAATCCTTGAAGGACACACCTGCTCTCTACCAGCCTGGAGTTCCAAGGAGGCCCGACAAATCAGGAAAGTCCTACAGGGGTGAAACTATCAAGGTTCTCTAGGAATGACTGAAATTGTATAGCTTGAGCCCCTTTCCACAGCCTTCCAGATTGGGATCCAAAACCATAGGGGCAGATTCAGCTCTGGTGATTCAAACTGAACCTGCCTGCCCTCATCTGTAGACCCCACAGTTCAGTGGAGAGTTGGATTCAAGACTCCCTTTCTTACTGTATGATGTTTAATGTTTCTAACATGCTTTGATACCCTCAAATGGAAAGAGCTGTTAACGACACAAAGATGGACCTGATTCAAAGCTCTGGATCCAGTCCTCCCTCTGATTTTGGGGGAATTTGAAACCCCGCCCCCACCTTTCAGCTCAGACCCATCTCTATAACTACGTAGTCTAACCGAAGAGCATGTTTTTATTTATGTTGTTTAAAATCCGAGATTGCACTCCTCTGGAAATAGGTAATGAAGTGAATATCCTAATGAGGCCCAAAGGTCTGCTTGTGCTGAGGAGGAAGGTCCTGTTTAACATGCCCTGATGGGATGTCAGGCAAGATGACAGCTAACCTTGTAAGATGCAAGGGATCTGCTTTAATTCAGGGAGCTGCAGCACAGATCAAAGTGTTCTGAGGTTTTGCTGAGCCATGCTGAAGCATTCTCGTATGACGATAGTCTGTTGTCAGCAATGCTCTCTTGCTGTAGGGATTGGGTTATGATTCCTCACCACATCACAGCCACCTCCTTATCTCCCTCTCCTCCGCGGGGGGGAGATAGGGAGGTGTTTGTCTGGGTCCTAGGGTAAAGCCGGTACTCTGGAAAAGCAGAAATCTCTCTTGCTGCTCCTTTCGTAGTCTCCAAAAGTCTGTGGAAAACTCCTCCCTGCTAATGTTTGCAGCCTGGTTGCGAAGACACAGATCAGTCTTTTAAACCCATCCAGATCTTATTAAACTTGGTTTGGCCTGTGCATTATGAAAGCAAGAACCAATGCAATTTATAAACCAACAGACTTTCTTTCCCCTTCCAGCCCTCCCATAGTTATTTTTATATCTGCAAACAGCCTCTTGAAGTTTGCACACTTAGCAAATGCAGGAGAGGACAAACCTGTCAGGTACATGTTTCCTAGAGATAAGGCACAGATGGGGCCACCGGTAACTATCCTCCTGACTTCCCAAATATTTGGGGTGCAAGAAAATGGGATCCACCTGGATCTTAACTCCCCCTCCCCCATTTTTATTTTTGACTCTTTTTTTCCAAGATCTCATCAGTCCATTTTCAGTTTAATAAAAAAGGAAATGAAAATTCTCCTCTTTGAGTGCAGTTCTGTATGACCCTAAGCTAAGGGTACGTCTACACTTTGAGCTGAAGGCGTAAATTCCACTTGGAGCAGATATAGCTCTGCTCACGCAGCTGGGGCACTGAAAATGGCCGGCAGGACTAGCTGTGCCAAATACAGGCCCATCAAAGATGCTAAATACGTGATTGAAGCAACTAGCCCTTCCCACGTCTTGTGCTGTGACAGCTACTCTTCATTTTTAGTACCTAGCTCCATTGGAACTAGTGTGAGTATGTCTCCTTGAGCTGGGAATTACAATTCCAGCTTGACGTATGGCGAGACCCATAGGGTAGGACGGGGGGGTTGAGATCATCCTTTCCTTGAATCTTGGCTTGTAGTGTGCCATTGACACGTTGGGAATTGTGCACATTCTTCATTGTCTATGGACACTTGCTAGTTGGGGTGCTTCTTCCCAGCCGATGCCAAGGCATTCGCTATCCTCTGTTGTATTCTGACAATTCCTCCTTCACCTTCCTTGCTTTCTCTTTCCTCTGTCGGGTACCCATTTCAGTGGTTGCTGAGTATGTCTCCCATCTTCCATATGGTGGACATACCCTTCTCTCTTTGAGGGTGTTTTTATTGGCCTGCTTTTCCATGTCTTATTTTGCCTTTCCATGAAATGTGTATTATTTTCCTCAGCCATCTATGATGGGAAGCCTCTCATCTCTTTCTGTTAACTACTGTCGTGGGCCAACTCTCTGCTCCATACAGCGGCATCTTCAGTACAAGCACATGGGAGAATATGACCTTTGATTTGGTTCGGGGACCTTTTCCTGACCAGAGCTTGTTCATCCTTCCAGATGTGGTGTTTGCTTTCCCTCCAAATCTGATAGGCATGTCCATAGCGCAACCCCCTTCAAATGTCATCACACTTCCCAGAGAGCTGAACTCTTCCAATTGTTTGATTTCCTCTTCCTCCATGTACGCTTTGCATCTGTTATTCACTTTCCTACTTTCATAATCCTGATTTCCTCTGCATGTACCTTCAGTCCAGTTGCTACCAGACTGGAAAGATGATATCATTGTAGCATTAGCAAAAAGGGTGATTTTTGTGCAAGAATTGGAAAGGTATTGTACTGCTGGGCGAAGTATTGATGATCGTTATGCTGAATAGAATGAAGATGGGTGAAGATGAAATATTATGAAAAGAACAGGCTGGGTTTATATAGATAGGTCATGGTGTGAACAGGTGTCCACTTTCTAAAACTCCTGCTTGTCAAAACCCCTGATCTTACACCTTGACTTTAAGAAAGCATTTGATGCAGGGGACTGGACGTGATGACCTCTCATGGTCCCTTCCAGTTTCTATGATTCTGTGATGTTCACAGAGACACACTGGAATATTAGCAGCAGCTATGGGATACCAGACATGCTGATCAATAGAACATGGCATTTCTATGATCATAGAATCATAGGGATGGAAGGGACCTCACAAGGTCATCTAGTCCAACCCCCTGCTAAAAAGCAGGACCACTCCCACTAAATCACCCCAGCCAGGGTTTTGTCTAACCGGGCCTTAAAAATCTCCAAAGATGGAGATTCTACCACCTCCCTACGTAACCCATTCCAATGCTTCACCACCCTCCTAGTGAGAAAGTTTTTCCTAATATCCAACCTTGACCTCCCCAGCTGTAATTTGAAACCATTGCTCCTTGTTCTGTCCTCTGTTACCATCGAGAACAGCCTACCTCCCTCTTCTTTGGCGCACCCCTTCAAGTAGTTGAAGGTTGCTATCAAATCTCCCCTCAGTCTTCTCTTCTGTAGACTAAATAAGCCTAGTTCCTTCAGTCTCTCTTCATAAGTCATGTGCCCCAGCCCCCTAATCATTTTTGTTGCCCTCCACTGGACTCTTTCTAATTTGTCCACATCCTTTCGGTAGTGGGGAGCCCAAAACTGGAGTATTCCAGATGCGGCCTGACCAGTGTTGAATAGAGGGGAATTATCACATCCCTCAATCTGCTGGCAATACTCCTACTGATGCAGCCTAATATGCCATTGGCCTTTTTGGCAACAAGGGCACAGTGTTGGCTCATATTCATCTTCCCATCCACCATAACCCCTAGGTCCTTTTCTACAGCACTGCTACTTAGCCGATCGGTCCCCAGCCTGTAGCAGTGCATGGGATTTTTTCGTCCTAAGTGCAGGACTTTGCCCTTGTCTTTGTTGAACCTCATGAGGTTTCTTTCAGCCCAGTGTTCCAATTTGTCCAAGTCTCCCTGGATCCTGTCCCTGCCCTCCAGAGTATCTACCATTCCCCCCAACTTGGTGTCATCCACGAACTTACTAAGCACGCAGTCTATTCCATCATCAAGATCATTAATGATGATGTTGAATAGAACCGGCCCCAGGACCAACCCCTGGGGCATTCCACTCGTTACCGGTTGCCAACCAGACATTGAGCCATTGTTTCCTACCCGCTTAGCCCGTTGATCTAGCCAGTTTTCGATCCATCTTATGGTCCACTCGTCCAACCCATACTTCCTTAACTTGTCGACGAGAATGCTGTGGGAAACCGTATCAAAAGCCTTGCTAAAGTCAAGGTATACCACATCAACAGCTCTTCCCGCATCCACAAATCCAGTCATCTCATCATAGAAGGAAATCAGGTTGGTCAGGCACGATTTGCCCTCGGTGAATCCATGTTAACTGTTCCTGATCACTCTATTTTCCTCCAAGTGCTGATGAAAGTGGATGTGCAGGAAGATCAGATACAGGCCTGGGTGAGTGTTTGATACTGTGGACGGAGATAGACAAGAGTGTGTGGGATCATCATACCTCTTTGCACTAACAGGCAACAAAAGGCATTGTGGATGGTCTAAAATGGGCTAGTGGAGCTGAGTTAAATGACTGTGAGCTTGCCAATGACATTGCGGAATTTAATGATTGCCCTTACATCAGCGGTAGAGCAGGAATCGCCAAAAATAAAGGATTGGAAGATGGGGATTGCTTCAGACAAATGTCCCGTCCTTGTTGTTTGTTGATGTTTATGTCTCAGAATTGGTTCAGAGCCCTAGCCAATGTAAAGAACATGCTCTGTTGCCATCGTCCTCACAGTCCCCTTGGGCCACGACCCTGGAAACACATATCCCAGACGTGCTGCATATCCGCAGTCCCGTTGACTACAGTGGCATTAGTCACATGGTCGAAGCTCAGTGCATGGGTAGGTGTCAGCAATATTGGGCTTGGGCTGACATCTTTGAGGCTGTTCAAAGAGATCTTTGTCAAGCAGAACAATTTCTACAACAGGAAGGAAGCAGATATTTATGTTGGATCCTCATTTGCTTTCCTTGCACTTGATGAACACTGATCTCCTTGACAGAGCCACTTTGCTGCTTATTCTGAGCTTTTCCTTCTGCCTGGCTTTCTTAATGAAATACCCAGCACGGCTCTTCCTTGCTCTTCTCCTTGGGGCAGCTTGAACGCAATGTCTTCCAGAGTGCATTGTGAAACAGTCTGATGTGCTGTGTTGGTTGTGCATCTGCACTAGACGAGGGGACCCCTTGGTGTTACCGCTAGAGATCTGTGAAAGACTCCTCAAGGAGGGCAAATCTGCTCAGAACCACAGCTCTTTTGAAGTGAAATTGAACACCTTTGGCAAATATTTCCCTGGGGAATGGCCTCTTTTCCAGGCAAAACCAAGCCTCAGCCCAGCAAAGGGTGGCTTTGAAATGGAATGATCAAAATTCAGCATTTGTGTTCTCTCCCCATTACCATATTTTTGAGGCCCACATAGCCATTTCCTCCAGTTTCAGGCAAAAGTTCAGTTTGCACCAAGCCCAGATTCTCAAAGGTATTTAGGTGCCTAACTTGCAAGATGCCTCATTACCTTTGAGAATCTGGGCCACATGACTCAACTCCACATAGCAAAAGTTTTCTCAGAAAATGTCCCCAACTTGAAATGCATTTAAAGGGGCCTGATTTTCAGAGACTCTGCACCTTCCCCATCTGACGAAGTGGGATTTTCTCCCACGAAAGCTCATGCAATAAATAAATGTGTTAGTCTTTAAAAGTGCCACAGGACTCCTTGTTTGTTTCCCTGTTATGGTGTCTCTCTCTGGGTATGCAAAATCACTCTCTACATCTGTAAGCTGGGCCCAAGACCCTTCACTTAAATTGCCCAGCTGGGGCTGTGAATTAGGCTATGTCTACATTACAATGTATGTCGCCCAGAGATGTGAACAAGCCACCCTGTGAGCGACATAAACCACATGGACAGCCCTAGGTGGGTGGGAGAGATTCTCCGACTGACATAGTGGCTGCTGCTTGTTGGGGGTGGAGTAATTAAGTCAACAGGCGAACTCTCTCATCATCTGAGAGCAGATACACTACTAGACAGAGAGCTTACAGCTGTGCCGATGTAAGTGCCCTGGGGTAGCCATGGTCCAAACTGCAATACCTGTGTGATAGTGAGATTGCGTCTTCTTGCAAAATCCCCAGTGTTTATTACTGGTTCAATGAATTTGTCATCAGCAGTGGGTTCGTGTTACGTTGGGGTTTGGGCATTACCATGAGCAAGGTTTCTGAAAATAGGGTCCATGCTCCTGGCCCAGGACAAACTGCCAGAGGGGCTTCCCGCTTCTCACAAACCCTCACTGTGACACAGGACTGCTCTCTGCTTTTCCCTCTGCTCTCTCCGCCCATCTCAGGCTCTCTATTTGCTCTCCCCCAACCCCTCTGACCAGCGCCCTCCCCTCCCTTCTCTGGCCATGATGCACTGGATGTCGATGTCCTTTACTCACCACACGGTACATATTGACAAATAGATCTTGAGAGAGATTCTGCCCATGTATATAAAATTAGCACCCTAGCAGGAGGCTACAAGAGGAAACCTGTTCTGTACTGCTGCAATGGGAAGCAGATGCTTTCTGATTAAGCCCACATGGAACGGGAAGAGCAGTCTTCGGATCGTGGGTCTGTTCCTGAACAGGAAGCATTGTTCCCTGCGAGCACTGTCCAGGGCCCACAGGACGCAGGGGCGTTTTTGGCATTCAAATCCATCAGCAGTCAGTGGCCGCTCTGAGGTGACTGGAGCAATGGGGGGAGGGGCTGTTTGGAACTGGTTTCGGTGCAGGTGGAGATTCAGGGTTTGTATTCGAGGCTGACACAGCCCAACTTGGATCAGATTTAACACCGTAGTATCTTGAGCGTGGTGGAAATCTTGCATGATCAGCTGTTTTCAGCTGTTTTTGACCAGGACAATAGGCGCCCCTCCAAAGTCCTAACCTGGACTCAAAATTGTCATGGGTTTGGAGCTGGGATTTTCACTGGGACCCCCCCCCCCTCACTTCACCCTTGAAATGGGTGCAGATTGTAAATTCTGCTTTTGGCCCAACCCTAGTGAAAGGAATGATCTGACTTGTGTGCAGGTACACCCCTGCCCTCTGCTGGATGAAATCAGAATGGCAGAACCTGTGCGTTATAGACCCTACACTGCTGAGTTAAAGATGATTCTCCTTTTGTTCAAGTGACAGAGCCCTATGCCTTTCTGGAGCACTGTCATCATGAAATCCTACATCTTCATGCCATTTGATACGGTGGTGTCTGTGCCGTTCTGGGCGAAAGTGGATTTTTACATTCAAATCCAGCCACACTGACAAGAACAGCCTGTGGTTTGGTGAATGACACCTTGTCGCTGCCAGCGACCTTTCCTCAGGCGTTCTGACTAGATCAGATGAGGGAGCAGCATGTGGTACAAATCTGGTTTAGGCAAGGGCTTGGGAGCTGGGGTTCAAAGGTAAACCAGGGTGAGATCTTGAAGCACCCCTGTTTATTGTTTCCCAAAACATCAGATTCTCCCATGCGTGGTCAGAACGGAGAAAAAAGGGGACCCGTTTCCTCTGTATATCACACATCGAATTCTCAGCATGGTTGCTATCTTCAACACACACAGAAAAAAAGCCGTAACTTGCCAGTTCCTGAAAGGTTTTCCAACCCCATGGTCCCAGGTCATCGAAATGCTGCCAGTCTCTCCTCCTCTCTCCTTCAAAGCGTTGAAGCCAGTGACCTTGAGATGGGCCAGGTCTGCCCTGTCCTATTTAGAAGTTCATATGGAATATGACTGTCTGAAATCACCTTGTGCAAAGTGCGGGGAGTTAAAAGCTCCCAGCTGGACAGTGGTTGTAACCTGAGCATGATTTCCTTGATAAGATCTATGCAAACTGGGTGAGTTGAGGAAGGTCAGGTCATTTGGGGGCTTTCTTTCTCCTTTGTACACACATGCCAGGCACAGAACAGCAAGGCCAGCTGGGTGAGTAAAGACATTTGTTCCTTGGTGCCGCTGACCTCATTTCTTCACATTTTCTCCTTTTTCCTGGGTTTTATTGGAGGTGGGGGGGGGGGTGATGGTGTGTGTGTGTGTCTCACTTATCTCCCAGATCGTCCATTTTCACATTCAGTCGCTCCAGCCTCACAATAAAGACGACCATTTCTGTTTCTTCTCAAGACACTTTTCCACCCGCCCCCTCTGGCCCTGGTGGGAATTGTCAGCGTCAAGATAACAAGAGAGATGAATTGTTAGCACAGGATGTTGCACGAAGCCCTAGTTCTATTTCCAGGCAATTTTAATAAGTAATAATAAGGAGAGAGAACGCCAAAGGAAGTAACCTGGTACAGCAGACAAGTCAGATTTATCAAGGCAGAGAGGAAATACTCCCCAGAAATGAATCTGGCATGAGTTCCTGCACACCCAGTCCCACGATCCTGTCTGCCACCACAGGCAACTCTTATCTGAAACAGTCCAGTGTTTAAAATAGACTGGAAAATAAATAGTCTTTTAGCTCAACTGACCCTTTAGGGCCTGCAGTTCATCCCAGCAGCATTTACCGTTTTCTCTGGAGTGTTTCCGACATGTATTTCAAGGTCTTCCAACTTTTTTCTCCTCCTCTGCCTGTGACACTAATGAACCTTAGGAGATTATTTTATGTGAATGTATTTTTAAGAGAGGGAGAGAGAGAAAGAGGTCCGCAGCCCTCCTTGTCTTGGGTAGATGGAGAGTCCTTTTGCCAAGCATACTCCAAACAGAAATCGATCAAACGCCGGCTTTAAGTGTTGCTGCGGCAGTTCTGTTAGCTGTGAAGTTGTTTAATGTTCATTGTTCACAGCTGTGTCACCCTAATAGAGTATTTTATTGTTTTTCCAGTTGTACTTAAAACCGCCATTCATTATCCTGACCAGCCAGCAAGTGGCTCACGTTTAATCGATGACACAAGACAAATGCCTGGTCAAAGTTTCCAGAATCTTTACCACAAATGGATTTGGCGCGGAGCCATCGTAAACTGGCTTGGACATTTCATCTTGAGCTGCACTAGGCCTTGAGGATCCATTTGTGTGTATGATTTGGAGGGCTAAAAGAGAGCTTTAGTCCATCACTCTTAGAAGACCTGGTTTCCTGTGAACGTGCTGAATGCTCGCAACTGCTAACGGACTCCATACAACCATTAATCCTGTGCCTCGGGCCTTAAAACTGCAGTTGTTCTTAAAATTGGGGCTGTCGGACAAGCCTGTAACAGGTGCCAAAAACAGCACCGAATGTGGAATGGAGTTTTACTTCTGAGGGCTGTTCTACACCACGGCGGGATTTCGGCAGCAGTTGAAAGGAGATACGCAAAGTACTTAAAATATTTTGTGTAGCTCCCTTCGACTGCCTATTGCCCACTTACCGTGGTGTCTTCAGTGTGCTGAGTCGAAGGGAAATGCCCTCCCTTTAACTCAGCGCCATTCCACTTACTGGGGTGGTCTTCCGTGATTGACTTCCTGATCGGCTGAGTGGGTCTTCACAGACACAATCAGTCAATTGGGAAAAGCAATCTGATGGTGGCGAATTTGCTGCCATCAGTGAAAACTAGCCATGAACAGCAGCACCAGCGAGCTTGGCATGCCAGAGAATGCATGCTGGTCTAGGAAGTGCCACCAACCATATCGATGCAACAGGGAATGTGCTGCTGGCGCTGGCTGATGGTCCAGGTGGCTTCAAGATAATAGAGAATGCAGCACTGGCCTTGTGCACCGGGTCTTGGACCTTCAGGAGAATGCAGTGCTGTAACATCTGTTTCTCCGTCTAGTGCTTTCTTCCTGTTCCTGAAATTCCTTTTCAGCTGAGTTATAGGCAATAAATTGATGGAGTTCCATGTTCAAAGGAGATATTTCCCATTCATTGTCCACCAGTTGCTATAGCTCCTGCTGCCTTTCCAGCAACATTCCCTGAAATGATGGCCTGTCATAAATAATGTCACCCAGTCGCTGCTTCAAAGGGACACTGTCAAGTTACCAATGCTTTTAAAAGAACAAGAGCCGCTGGCCATTATCTTTCAAAACTCGTGGCAAACAGGGGAGGTCCTGGATGATTGGTAAAAGGCAAATATAGTACCTATCTTCAAGAAAGGAAAAAGGAAGGATCCAGGGAACTACAGACCAATCAGCCTCACCTCAGTCCCTGGAAAAGTCATGGAGCAGGTCCTCAAAGAATCCATCCTGAAACACTTGGAGGAAAATAGAATGATCAGGAACCGTGTTGGTCTAGTTCAGCAAAAGAAACAAGGAGTCCCGTGGCACTTTTAAAGACTAACACATTGTTTGTTTTATCAAGAGATGCAGCATGGTTACCACACAGAGAGCGACAGTAGCCCAAAACCAGGCTAACTAGTGAAGACTTGTCACAGAAGGAATGAGCACTTTTGAGGAAAATCGCCTTATTCTGGTTACAGAAAAATGCCAGAAAGGAAAGGACAGATAACTGTCACGCAGCAATCGTGACTTTCCAGCGCCACCTGCAACATCTACCAATGAGTCTGTGGCTCAAGGATTGGACTCCTCAGTCACTTAAGGAGCCATAAATAAATAAATAAATAAAATAAAATCTATGAAAGAGATCATTCTTGACCTCGAGGGATCAACAATGATGATGGTTGGTAGAGTTGTAGAGAGACAATTTTGGGATATTGAAAAGCCATGAGTCTTCCAGGTCCAGTATTTGCTGAGTCTGAGCCTTTCCGGCATAGCATGTCAAGCATGAAAAACACCCACCCCACTGAGCAACTTAGCTATAGACATAGCTAAACCACCAAAAAAAGTCCTTGTCAGTATAGCTTATTTCATTTGGGGACCTGATTTAAGGTGCATCTCTAGTAGGGTCAGGTGTACACTACAGACATCCCTCTATAGCTATGTGAGCCAGCTGTGAAGAGGTGCTATATCTCTCAGACATAGCCGTGACAGCAGATGTCTCTAGTGTAGACGCAGATATACCGGCAAAGCTGTACTCTTACTCGTATACCTCATTTCATGTGTGGTGGGGTTTTCACTATAGCTTGCTCAACACTTGCAATGCATACTGGCATAGCTCTGTTGGACAAGGAGGTTGAGAAGCCCACACCCCATAGTGCCATAGCTCCGGGAACAAAATCCCCGTGTAGATCATGCAGCTATGCCAGTAGAAGAGGGTTTCTCGGCATAGTCGACGTTGTTTGGGGAAGTGGTGATGTTACACCAGTAGACGAATGCCTTCTGTTGGGGTATGCTGTGACGACGCCAACTGCAGGCGAGCCATGACCTAGGAGTGCTTTGCTCATGTAGTATACGGGTATAGCCGGAACCACGTTATACCGGCAAATCCCTACTGGTACAGCCAAGGATGAATGCCCATTTACTAACTCATTGTCAATCCCATTAATAAACACAGAGAGACACGTTGAAGGGATCAGTTACACAGACGGTTGTGAATGACAAGATTCACTTTGGAAAATATTCATTTTATCAGACAGGGAATGCTCTTCTGGTCTATGTAAGGCCTGATAGACCATCTACAGTAGTTAAAAGACGCAGCATTAAAGAAAAAGAACTCGAAAACCCCAAAGTGAAGGTCCTGTAATTTATTTACTCCCCCCAGTGAATGCTGGTTGCAAATCACTCTGTACAAAAATAACTCCTTTCTCCAACTTTTGATCTCTGATATTCTTGTATTTCCCTGGGGAAAATGTAAATCTATGAACTTATTACTAATGTTTCCTGTCCCTGACAGTGGAGCCAGTTGATATTTTAGTTGAGAAGCCGGGGGGAGAAAAAAGTGAGCATACGCTTGATGACTGCAGACTGTTCCCAATCTTAGTTTCACTTTTCAGATGCAGAGTTTCCATCTGACACTGAGGAGAGAGAGATTTTAAAATTAAACACGATTTAACTTTAGCCAAACTTCCTCCCAGTGTTTATGCTTTTGGCTCAGGGCTAGATCCATTTAAAACTGGCTTCTTTTGAAGCAGCCCCATCTCATCACCACACACCAACACAATGGCTTGTAAATTGTCTGCTACACTTTTAAATTGTAATTTTTTTGGCCTCTGTCCATTTCACTTTACTTCTCCTGCACCTCCTTCCAAAGTCGGAATTGCTGCCTGGCTAATGGCGACAGACTCAGTTCCTTGCAGAGAGAATGGCAAAGATTTACAGTGAAAGGGACTGGGTAGGAGATTTTAAAATCATAGCAGAATAGATCAAAGTGGGTCAGAGTCTGCCACCCTTTTCACGTTGAGCAGCATCTGCCGCCGTGCCTAGTCCCATTGATTTTAATGGAACGATTTGCAGAGTAAGTGCGTACTGCCCGATATGAGAAGCAAGGCAAAATCAAGCCCTAAGCAAACAAAATCTCACCCTTTGGAATAGTGAGGGTGGGCATGATCATCTGTATAGACTATATGCACCAATATAGGGCAATATAAACCACAGTCCCCTACACATCCCTTTGATTCTTCCCTCCATTCTCCCTCCCAGTTTCTGAACCTGCCTGCAGCTAGCTTCTTCTTCCCTCTTCTGTTCTTGCTTCCCTCTCCTAGCCAGAGAGGCTATGGGCCATGACTCAATGCCCCCAGGGCTGGACCCCCTGAAGAAGGAGGGGGACACTGGGGAAATGAATGAAAAGAGGCTTTTCACAGGGGGTTATTTTTAATAGGAAGTGGGTTGGCACTGGTCAGGATTTTTTTGCTAAAATATTTTCCACTGAAAAATGCCTACTTGTGGAAACCCCCGTTTTTCGTGCGAGAGGGCTGGATTTGACAAATTTCTCAGGTTGGGGAAAAAAAGCTCAAACTTTTTCAAGATGAAAAATTCTGGTTTTTCCCAGACTGAATTAATTTTGTTTAGAAATTTAAACGAATTAAAGTAATTTAAAAAAAATTAGAATTGAAACAATGTGTTTTATTGGACCCAAACCATAAATCAGATTTTTGATCTGAAAATTATTCTGAGATTTTGACTTTTCATCTTGATTTGGGATGAATGCTCACAAATTGTCATGGAACAGAAAACAGTTTCCTGCCCAGCCTAGAAGGGAGAGGACCATTGCAGTGTAGCTTCTGAGTTCAATTAATCCGACTGATTGCAAAAGTTCCCTCTTCTATTACGCTGATTTCCAGTTCTCACCTTATTGCTTTGCCATATGCCTGAATTATTTTTTTTTAACAGCTGGTCAGACCCAGATGAGCCGACATAAGTCCCCTTCAACTCTAGGAGCGTTTGGATCCAAATTTCACAGACTGAGCCTATCTCTAAGGTTTTTGTGTCTTCTCTCTTTCCTTTCCTTTTCCTTTGCTGTCTGTTCTCCTGGGTGTCCCACTGTCTGTATGTTCGGTCCATATTTCCATCTGCTCCTGTAATTTCTCATCTGCACAACCCAGTTCACCCCCCACCCATCTGCAGCTCTAAAGCCATTTGTGCCACTGTTCTTGGTTTCCAAAGCATGAAACTAACCAGACTGTGTCCTAGCCTGGCCAAAGAGTACAATCTCATTCGTCCCTGGCTGACTCCCTGGCAGACCCCATCAGCGAGTGTCCCAGCTCTGCTGCAGACGATGCTGAGGCAGGCACAGGAGACTGATGTGATAGAATGGGTCAGGTGAGTGCTGGAGTCTGATTTCAGAGGCCCGCTTTTCCTTCTCTACTATTGTATTGTCCCCACCACTGTGCAGCCCTTCTGCTCTGCAGGCATCTCTTGAGACAGGGCAGCTAGAGCCACAGATGCGCGCACGGGGCCTTCCAGTTTGTGCTCAAGGAGCTCAAGAACCAGAAGGTGGGGGGGATGCCTTCACACTCATGCAAGGGTGCCCAGCCAGCAGCCCAAAGGGGAGCCACTTGCCCCAAAGCCCTGTGAAGTGTCTTACTGCCAGCGTGGAATCAGCAAGTCAGCTCTCCCTTAGCTGGCGCCAACATCAATGAATAAAAAGAACTTCAGTGGGGGCTAAATTGAGCGCCCTGCCTCGGCAGATTTCTGGCCGCCTCTGCCTGTGCTGGATGCGAAAACCATAATGTTCAACATCCCCTCTTGTTAACTTGCTGGCAGCCACAAGCTCCTGTAGGGACTGAGGCCAGGTCCCCCCCCCCCCCCCCCACACACACACTTCTTTCCCTTTCCTCCTCAGCCCGCTAGTTGCCTGTGAGCAGCACTTAAGAGCATTTTTGAAACACAGCCTGATGCAGGTCTTTGGAGACGGGCTCGCTCCAACTCGGATCTGTTCTTTGCCACTGGAGGGATGAGGAGACAGGCCAGGTCCTTGCCTGCTCCTGGGAAAGCTGCATCCATTTGCAAAGCTGTTAAAGCAACTTTAGTTTAAATGCCCTTTCGAGTCTGACAGGCTGACACCGACATGGTGTGTGAAGGCAGCTGGATGAGAATGCACTCAGGTTTCTTGGTGCTGCAGAAATGGTTTCTTTCAAGCATCCCGGCAAGGAGCTCTTGGCACAGTACAGGTCATGATTTTCCATCTGAACGCCACACTGACAGAAAACAGCCCTGCAGAGCCCGTGGGACATGCACTTGATGGCTGAGGTGTGGGAGAATTGGCACCAAAAAGCAAAGCAGTGTTTATATACAGGAGGGGAGACAGCATTTCTTGCCCCACAGGCTGGGGGGGGGAGAATGGCGATTGGACACGATAGACGGAGTAAGGTCAGAGGTCGACCAGAAGAGAAGAGCAAACCAGTTTTGATGAAACTCCCTCCCCCACGCTCAGACTTCAGAGCCACAGTGGATAGTGGATGGTGCACTCAACAGGACACAGGTGTTCAATTACCAACTCTACGGGTGACCTGAACAAGTCACTTCATCGCGTGGTGCCTCAGTTTCCCCATTTGCTGACCTCATTTGTAACATAGTTTGAAATCTAGGGATGAAATTATATTATTATTATCCACTCCCAAAACCTGAGTAGGTCTTTTGGACAACCACAGCCTAGCCTGTCCCTCACCTAGCCTGTCCCTCACCTAGCCTGTCCCTCACTTAGCTACCTCTTCTGCTGACCCCAGTTTTTGCCGGCATAAGACACTGGGAGTGTGATGCTCATATTGTCATGGGATACACATCCGTGCACCCCAGGGTATGATCCATGTAATTTTTCTGTTCACTTTTGCAATGTAACTGAGCTATTAGATATTACATGCACCCTGTAAGGTTCCTTTTTGCAATGTAACTGAGCTATTAGATATTACATGCACCCTGTAAGGTTCCTTTTTGCAATGTAACTGAGCTATTTGATATTACATACACCCTGTAAGGTTCCCTTTTGAATGCTCAGAACATGTTCTACAAAACTATAATGGTGCCATGTTTCCTGTGTGTACAGATGTGAAGCATGTTCCATAGCACAGACTCTCAGCACTATCCCTAGCACAGAGGATGGAGAATTACATGACAAAGGGAACGCAAATGCCTGCCTGGGCTCAGGTAGAAGAAAAGGGAATCACACAGCAGCAGAGAGGGGGAGGGACTGTCAGGAGTTTGTAAAAACAAAGACACAGGGGGTTTGAGGGGAGAAGCTGCAGGCTTTTGCCTGGAAGCCTCCCTCTTGCAACTTTCTCCAACATCAAGCAAGATCTGGGCCCTGCCTTGGAATAGGCAGAGAACGGCTGTAAAACACTGAACAGCCGAACACCTTGTGCATAATCTTGGACTTTGAGGTCAGTTTAGGTAGAGATATTAGACTAGGATGCAGTTTATACCTTTTTTGATCATGGTCACTCATGACTCATTTATATTATGATTCTGCCTTGATTTTTTCTCACTTGAAATTTTACTCTGATCAATAAACTAATATTTGTTTTATCTAAAGCTGTGTCATCTTTAGAGGGTGTGGATGTGGGAGGCTGGGCACAATCCACTTCTTTGTCAAGTGGTTGGATTTGAGATTAAGGTGATTGGGAGTGGGTGCCAATCCCTGTAAAACAATGACTCCTGGTGTGGGATCTGGGGCTAGGGAGTGCTTGCTTAGAGGCCAACGCCTGTGTGGCTAGTGGCTTTACACCCACTGCCTGGGACCAATTACACACTGGCGGCTGGTGCAGACTGACTCAGGTCACCTAGCGAGGCGTGGTGAATTGGGGTTCAGGAGAGGGGTTCAAGGGGTCATAGCGGAACACCAGACCGGATCTGGGGAGCAGCCTGGCACACATATAAACTCAGGTAGGGTTCTCCTGGCTTTGACACAAGTAACTCCCAGCCCCCTGCATGTAAGAGGCGCCCACTCAAACCACAACGTCACTGATTTTTTGCAAGGCCCAAGTCAAGTCTGGCTAGACATTTTCTTTTCTACTGTTTATCATTGTTCAGCCTTCCGTGAGCTTGGAGGATCCACCTGGGGTGACAGCACCGCCCCACCCCCCAACGAGAGGACTGGGTAGCTGGCTGGGGCCGAAGGAAGGACTGCTGGAAATCTCTCCAGAGCCTGTGACTTTTCAGCAGACTCCAGGATTCAGGTGGTCGGAATAAAGCAGCTGGATTTGGGAGTATTTGTCAGACTCCAAACGAAGTTTTGACTGACTCCCCCCATCGGTAATCCTCTCACAGGCCCTTGTCCCAAATGTCCTACCTGAACCTGGCTTTTGACAGAAGGGTTTGACTTTGTGAGTCGGGGCGGGGCTGGAAAAAAATCACCCTTTCTAAAAACGACCCTATCACACACTGTCTGTGAGCAGCAGTGGGAACAAGGGAGGCTTCAGTCTCACAACCTGTCTGCCTTTAAAAGACTTCTTGTGCTGCCCGGAGTGGACCACCAGCAGGCAGGAGCAGCACCGGGAGAGGCTGTCTCCGTCTCCCCAGGCTTCGGACCCCCTACTGACACCATGTTCAGAGGAAATGGCTTTAACTAACCACACATTCCTTAACCTCAGCCGCTGACCTTCAGCGCTCTCAGTTCTCTTCCAAAAGCTGGCGGCTGCTTCCCTGAGACAGCCTCCTCTGTGCTAGAGAAACTACGGTGTAGCGTCATGGTTCTTTAACATGGGATGGTCTGGTTGCATTCTAACGTGTTCCTGGTGGGCCCATGTGGATCAGAGCACAGTTTTCTAACTCAGTTTGGTTCCCAACCCTGCAGGCTGAGCCAAATAGCTGGGACGCAGCCTCATATAACAACCATTGATGCATTGAGCTGATTTGCTAGTATAGATGGGGACCGTCCTCTTTGCAGTAAAGTTTGGGAGGGGTTGTTCTATTTCCCACAGAATTGGATAATGAAACCAGACACACTGGAGCTCTTGTGCACTGGCTATCTCACTTAGGAATCAAGAATTACAGAAGCACATGAAAATTTTGCAATTCCAGGTTACTTGGCACAATCAAACGCAAGGGCTAGGTCCCTCTTTATCAGAACCAACAACATTTGGAGGGCTTGAGAGAAAGTTACGCAAACATCTTTGAAGGCTCATAAAATGGTCTTCTGGAGGTGAAGGAGTAACTCTCCAAGACCAGGTGATCTCAAAAGTTCTGTGCACAAATTGACTCACAATTGTTGCAAGAATGGGTGTGAGGGGAAGCTGTCTTTGTAGTGGAAGGCCATTGGCAGGGGGAGCAAAGAGCATTGTCCATTTTGGAACGTGGGGGCTCTGGATCCACAGGGCAGAACAGCCTTTGGGAGACTTTGCTAGGGCATAGCATAGCTGGGCTGTGCATTACTGAAATCAAAATAATTTAATTGTTAGATAACAAGCTTTCCAGGCCCTACTAAGAAGAACACAGTTAGTTTGGTGCCCCATTACCTGATTTCCATGGGCTGGAGCAGTGATCATCTGTTCAAACTTAGGCAAGCATTTTGCAAAACTATTTTCATGCCTCACACTTTTGCAAGTCTCATCTAAATGTTCATCAGCAGGCGGAGTGGATAGAAGCGCCTTCTGTGTCACCGCACAAGCTATGGCTGCGATGCAATGGAAAACTTTGCCTTTGCCAACCTGAGTCCACTGTCACCATCATTCACAGCCGGGACCAATCAGCTTTCAGTTCAACATCCCTGAAGGCAGCACAAGATTTTTCTCTGCTGGCTCATGTAACATTTTTCTCAAAGTTGCTGTCTAATACTTTGCCCACAGCTTCCTCGCCCTTTCAGATTTGCTGTAAAAACAGCTCACAATTAACATCCGGCCATACAAGGTGTTTTATTAATAGGCATTTTGCACAACAGAGGTTCTGCAATTTGATCCTCCTGAATAAGCCAAATCACTGGCAGCTTCTTTTCCAACATCGACCCTGCTTTTTAATATACTCTTGTTCCTGCAACCAACATTTCATTGCTTCAGAGCTTGGTGCAGAGCACCCAGAATCAAATGTTAATGCCAACCCTGCCTTTAATGTATAACAAAATTCCATGATCAATCATTAAGCGTCACCAGTTCGTGGCCAATAGTGACCATGCAGGGCAATAAGACTATGTCTACACTTGAAAATTTAGGTGAACTTTAACTGAGTCGACTTAGTGAGTCTACACCTAAATTTTAAGTCGACTTTGGGAGGAACTTACAAAGTCGACCTAGAGCGTCCACACTGGATGCCTAGGTTGACTTCTAGGGGTTAGGGGGATCTAGGGCAGGTCCACGGGGGCAGGGGAGGCACCCCTTGCCCAGTGCCAGGGGCTCAGCCTTTGCCTCATTGTACATAGGTACAATGGGGCAAAGGGGGTCAGAGGCCCTGGCAGGGCATAGGGGCAGGGTGGGCAGGGCTCTGCCCTGCCCTGGGGCTTGCCACGCTTCCCCTGTGCCCCCCCCATCAGGGAGGGCATTGATGTAGTCCTGGGGTAGCCCTAAATCGACTAAGGGCTATCCCACGTCTACACTGGCTTACTTCAACTTTAAAAAGTTGAATTAATCCTTAAATCGAAGTAATTCAAGGTTTAATAAAGTCGACTTAATTTTCATTGTCGACTTTATTTTCCTTAAGTCGACTTAAGAAAACTGTAGTGTAGATGCGGGGTAAATTAAGTCGACTTAATTTACAAGTGTAGACGCAGCCTACGGGACCATCAGCTAGTGTAGAGTGACCCCTACCTTTCCTGTGCCAGAGAGAGCAGGCTCAGTGCAGCTGCCACCCCCACTCCAGATGGCTAGTGTCCAAGAACAAGCCATGTCTCTGTGTCCCAAGGGATCAGCCAGAACTCCTTTGGGGGATAGAGGAGGAAGTTGTCTAGAGGATCAAGGACTTGTTCTCTCACAGGCTTCTTACACGTCCGTGAACAAGTCACTGGGGGGCTGACCTAGTTAAGGTGAGTTACCATGTAGGAAGCTGGACTGTAAAGCTCTATGGCATGCTAAGTTGCTAAGTAATGCACACTAAGGCTATGTCTACACTAGAAAAGTTGTCGACTTAATAAGATCGACTTTAAGGCAATTTAAAGGCGACCTTATTAAGTCGACTTAACAAAAGTAGACTTAACTTTTCTAGTGTAGACATAGCCCCTTGTCGACCTTATTAAGTCGACGTAACACTTTAAGTTGACCTAATAAGGCCGATTTAGGTGCTAATCCCCGTCCACACTGGCTTAAGTTGACTTAAGTGTCAATTCGACCTAAAACGAGGTGTTATTAAGTTGATTTAACTTTTCCTTAAGTCGACTTAAGAAAAGCCCAGTGTGGACGTGGAGTAGTTTAGGTCAACTTAAGCCTCCTTAAGTCAACCTAACTTGTAAGTGTAGACACACCCCCATGTGAGCAGGTCAGTACACTCTAGGGCAGTGGTTTTCAAACGTTTTTCCTTGGGACCAAGTTGAAAAAAATTATTTATGCCCGCGACCCAACAATTCCATCTTTGAGCAGTGCATTCCAGTCTGTCGGTGGCAGCAAGAGGGGATGAGGTCTGGGACTCAGTACTGGGTCCTGACCCCTGGTTTGAAAAACACTGCTGTAGGGAACGTCTAGGGTCCACATGGCCAATTAGTGTGGGGCAGGTCACCGTGCTGTAGATTTACATCCCAGTTCACTTCACACTAACTTGCTGTTTAGCAAAGACCCTCATCTCTGTGCCTCAATGACCCAACTGTAAAATGGGGATAACAGTGCTTTCTTACAGCACAGGGTAGGTACATTAGACTATGAGTGATTGGGGCCAGGTAATTACATCAGTTAGAAGGGAGGAAGCAGCCAAGGCCAGGCAGCAATCCAGGGACTCTCCAAGAAACAGTCGGGTTCCTAGGTTGTTTTTGGGGCAAGCTTACCATAAATACGTGAAGGCCCATATAGCCAAATCTTACTTGCAGAGTTGATACCCCCCACGGAGTTTCCACTTGATCATTCCTAGCCTCATCTCTTCTCATTAAACACACATAATCCAGGACTTCTCCATAAGCCTTCTGCATAGTTTGCAGTACAGCAGACAGTGTGGGAGCTGTGTTCTGACTGGGAGTTAATTAAGAAAGACATGCCTGACAGCTAGATATGTTGGTAGTAGTGGTCTGAAAAGAGTTGACACACTAGCTAAAGAGGAGGCAGTATTGCCCAGTGATCTGGGCACAGGCTTGGCAGGTCCTGTTGCTGCAGCTGATGTGTTCTGAGAGTTTGGGCAAGCCCCTCACCTGCTTGCAACAAAATGCATGGTTACTGTGCAAACAGCCCACTCAGGGGCTGGGTTTAGAACCGTGGGCCTTCTGCATCAAATACACATCATTGCTCCTATGTGAACTTCTCCAACATCAATTTTGCAGGTTGTCCCTGCCCTAACAGAGAGCATCTTGGTATTAAGGACAATGGAATGGAAGCAAGAACACCCGTTAGAGAGAGCTGTCCCAAGCAGCCCCTGGTTTGATCTCTGACTGGTGTGCTTCCTCGTTTTCTTCTTCGGCCTTCGCTGGTCAGTTCTGAGGCTCATCTGGTAGAGGAGATGATAGTCCTGTCCATTGTTCCCACTCACTTCTGACATGGGAGGCCACCAGATCCATTACATCTGGAGCAACAAAGGCAGAAAAAACAACAGTGGGTGGGTGAGACAGCTTTCTGTCTTGGATGATTGATGCTGGAACAACAGAGCTTGACTGTTTGATGGTCTCTGACTCCCCGCGTCCTCATGAGTCCTATACCGGGCAGACATTCCTTGGGGTAGTGCAGGTCACTGCAAAACATGTGATTTAAGGCTGCAGTCAGAAAGGGGAACAAACAAAGACACTCTGTGCTGTCCTGCCAATCAAGAGAGAAGTAAGGGAGCCGTCGTCCACGGATGCCTTGTCTCAGGGGACGTGCATACCCTCTGTTAGTGTTAAACACTGTTCAAATGAGACAGGAGAAGCCCAAGGTTCTAAATAAATGGGACATTTTCCACAGATGAGGTACACCCTTAGATATATTTATAGATGTCCTGGCCAAGCTCTGCTTATATGTTCTGCCCATTTAACACACCTCCTTTGCCTCCAGGTTGGGCTCATGCCACAGCATGCTGAATTTCATGAGTAAGGCACATGCTTCACACATATTAAAGGAAACAGGGTCTGCAGTCACTTCAGGAGAGCACAGGAAACACTTAATTGTTTGCTTTGGTTGATTTTTCCCTCACTTTATAGTTAGTGATGGGCTGCAGCTGAACCAAACCCCTGGATTTGAAGACTTCTTTGGAGGATTTCAATTCCAGATCAGCATGCTAGTTTTGTGTCTCATACCCCTTCCGTCTCACACTGATCATTTTCTTACCATCTGCCGCACCTTTAATCTGTATAATCAAGCACATCTTAAAACATCACCACAGCTTTGGGGGACACCAGAGAGAAATTTACCTTTTTTGGAAGGAGTGTTTTACGGTGTCATGGGAGCAGAAATAAGATAAACTACCCTTCTCAAAACCAGCAGAAGCAAAACATCTAATCTATTTATTGCCATACATTCCCACTAGCTCACTATCAATTGCATCCATCACTGTCATATCGGCTATCTAACTTTACACTAAGGCCTTGTACACACGATCACTTTATTGCGTGGTAAGGCTCCTTACCACGCAAAAAAGCCATTTGAGTACACACGAGCAATTTCTCTGTTGCACAGCAACACCCTCTTGCCGCGCAACAGTTAAACCACTCCAAACGAGAGTGGTAGCATTATCGCGGAACAGCTGTTCCGCGGTAATGCTCGTCTGTACTCATTTTGCGCAATAGACAGCCTCCGGAAATGTCCCAGAGTGCCAATCGAGGCCACTCTGGGACATTGGAGCTGTCAAATATGTCAATTTCACTGCTC
>ML685788.1:13919544-13989507 GCA_007922175.1 Pelusios castaneus | reverse complement strand
GCTTTACTTGTCCCGCAATAACTTATTGCGGGACAAGTATTCTCGTGTGTACATAGCCTCAGTCACAGCAAGCTGGTGGCTGAAAACATGTGCAGAGTAAGTCCTGTCACTCACATTCAAGATGATCATCCCCAAATTTCACAGTAGCTCTGTCCTCCTGTTCAGCCTTAGACTATAGGGATTTTGATTTTCCCCATCAGGCCTTTCTGCAGTGATCTCCTTAAGGAGTCCTGCTGGTATAGCAAGAAGAACATTAATGTTTACCAAAATATTCAAACCAGCCCCAAGCAGCTGACAAGAAGACACAGTGCTCTTGTTTGGTTTCAGTTGCCAGGAGAGGTTGCTTTTGTTCAGCAAAGAGCATCCTTTACCCCCAAAGTTTCAGGTGAAGTGTCAGCTAACAGCTCCCCATTTGGGACCCTCTTAGCTGGTGGGATTTCCAGTAAAAGAGTGGGCTTTTCCCTTACTGCTGCTGCTTCCAAGGAATAGTACAGAGGCCTCCCATCTCCCCTAGCAGCCTCCCTCCTGTCCTAGGATTTTATGAAGCAGGGTTAAGAATCGGTACAGTTAATCCAAGCGACTCCGTCACAGAATCCACTCTGATGCAAAGTCCAGCCTAGGAAATGTAAATACATTGAGCAGCAGTGGGAACAAGGAGGGAAATCCCGGGGCTATTTAACTGGTACCTTCAATCAGCCCCAGCTGGCTTCCTGGCAGGTAGGGATAGCATGAATTACCAGCACTTGTGAATTAGCAAATGCCCTTATTATCACCCAAGTGGTGATGCTGGGCTGGTAATTGAGTTCTTGCAAATTAGGGTGATGTTTGTCAGGTCTCCAGCCCGCGCTCCCAGAAAACTGCACACTGACTACTCAGCTAGAGGGAGATGCAGTCGGCTACACAGCCTGGAATTTTCCAGCTTTTCTTTGGTCATTTAGTGGTCTCCAAGAAGAAGCTGGAGGCAGGAGAGACAGAGGGAAAGAGAGACACTGGGTCAAATACAGACAGAGATGAAAAGGTAGAGTGAACGGAAATCTAGCTCTGGGCAGAGATGGGCTCAGGACACATAGACCCAAATTCCCTGCTGGAGTGACCCTAGTGACTGCCCTGGAATTACATCAGCAGGAAAGTTGGTTCACACTTATGAGCCGGATTTGAAAGGTATTTGAGTTTACCAGCTCTTCCCATGACAGAGAGGCTGGCAGGTAAAAGGTCAGAGGGACTAGTAGGATCCAGCTCAGATCTGTTCAGACCTTGGCTTGGGCCTATGTTGAGTTTCTGTTCCGCACGTGGTTGGAGTCGGACTGTCAGATGCACGTAGTATGAGCCTAACTCTGTTTTCATTGACAGGATCGTGAGTTTTACCCTTGGCTTCCATGGAGAGCAGAGCTGGGCCCATGCCAAGAGCTTCTGACCATGCCAGCCTGGTCGTGTGAACTTTGACCGGGTTTTAATACTTGTCCTGCTAACACAACTACCAAGGCTTGCTCATTCCTGCAGTTGTGTGTGGGGCTCTCATGGGATGATTGGGATCCTGTCAGTGAGAGCTGGAGCTGAAAAGAAAGAAAGAAAGAAAGAAAGAAAGAAAGAAAGAAAAGCAGAGCTCCCTTGGCAATCACCTGCAGATTATACAAAACTGCTGCCCTCCCTCCTAGAATCCAGTGCCAGGTGTACGAATGGCTAAATAGATTTGCAGCATCACACTGGCTGAAGATGTGCCTGCCGAAATCAGTGGAAAGACTCTCACTGGGTGCTGAATTGGCCCCAAAGACTTTATGATTAGAGGGCACCATTATATTAATCTAATCTGGCTTCCAACATAACGTGGGCCGTCGGTTTCCATCGGCTTCTTACGTACCAAAACAGGGCAAAGAAGATGCAGGAAAGTCCCAAGAGAAATAGCCCACCCCAAGCAGCGCCAGACACATATTTCCTCTGCTAAAATGTCGAGAAAGATTTGGTGCAGAAGCTAAAGCAGATCTCCGTGCACAGATCGCTCTGACCCTGAAAGGGCATGGCAGGTCACATTTTTTCTGAGGGAGACTGCTGCCGTGTATCAGGCACAGGGAACCTTTTCAGTGATATTAGGCTGCCCCTTCTCTTTACAACCCCCCAGCTGAGGTTGCAGCCGGAATAATCGGCTCATGCAAGTCCTAGATCACTCTTCCAGGAACCTGGCTGCTGATGCAACAAAACCCAACCTTCTTCCACCTTTGTTGTCTGGCTCTCCTTTAAGGCCATAAAATAAGCTAGCAGCTTTATTGCTTCTTTCCCAGCATCAGTCCTGGTTTTCTATCCCAGGGATTGAATTTATCTCTCCCCATCTGGGCCTTTGAAGATCCAGTGGTAAAAGAAGCAAATGCAAAGAATAGGATTCATTTATAAATTTGTCTGCAAGGCACGAGTGAGGAGGCACTTTGGCAGAAGGCTGAGCTGGAAGGGCATGGGGCACTGCAGTGGGAGGTGAAGTACGTACGTTCCTCCCCCAGCATGAGTGCTGCCAGCCTAGCTCAGCCGGTCAGCGGGTGTGCCTTTCCTAGCACTGACAAGTGCCAGATAAACCTCTTACCACAAGTGTTAGCAGTGCAAAATTGCAATACATACTTGGGAACCCTAGGGGGAGTTTAGAGAAGAAGCCAGGCCCCAGGAGAGAGGCAAGAAGGCAGAGAGTCTTTCCGTCTTGTGCATTTGGCTGAATGAAGCCTTACGTTTATTCAGCCCCTCATTCAATGCCACTCTCACATCTGGCCGGGCGAGGGAAGAGCAAAGGGCCTGGTTGTAGAGGCGCTGAGCACCATCTCCACTGAGTTCAGGGAGCACAGCAGGTGCTCAGCACTTCTGAAAATCAAGCCCCAAAGACAGAAACAAGCCTCAGAAATGCTGTTTGAGCGCCCCATGTATGCCACCCCCATGTCACTGGTGCACCATGCAGGGCCCTGTGGCAGGCAGCTTTCCTCCGATGGCTCAGCTGTGTGAATTCCTTGGGCTAGGGGGTATTCAGCTAGCGAGGAGAGAGGGGGCAGAGCGGCACATTGTGAATCTCCCCCAAGAGCCGCGGCCAGGCCTGTGACTGCTTGTGAGTACTGCAGAAATGGGTGACTGCTCTCCTGACACCTCAGCTCCCCGTGCTGGCGAACCGTTTCTGTGGGAGCCGGTATTTGCCTCTAACAGTCTCTCCCCCCAAGGGGAGCTACCTGATCTCCACCCAGTGGGGCCAGCCTGAGTCTCTGCCCATTACCACTGAGCTGAGTCCTATCAGGTGTCAAACAGCACTGACTCAATTCGCACCTCTCAGAGGAGCCGGCTCTCCCCCAGGCTTTGCAATGCACTGTGACAGACTGTTTATCTGCAGCTGGAACCAGCAGAGCCAGGTGGTCCTGGTATGTCAGTAGCAGCTCCAGGAGGTGACAAGATGGAAGCAGTGTTACGCCTAGCTTTCCTGCATGCAGCCATCTGCAATGGAGATGAAAGACCTGCCGGTTGCTGGGAGAGTCACCATTTTATCGCCTGCTCCCTGACTTCCTTGCAGGAAGAAATGCTTTCCCAGAGAAAGGAGCCATTTCCAATTCTCCAACCAACAATGATGCATGCATGGTACCACAGTAGGTAGGGACACTTCTCAGCATAGCCACAAATCTAAATCCCAAATCTGGCAAAATTTTGAAATTTGGCCTCTATTCCTATAATGGACAGAACCAAACCCCTGATCCAAACACCCCAAAGCTGTGGGGCAGTCAGGGTCTATAGCTGAACTTCGCCTTTGGCTCCGTGTCTAGAGTGATTTTGAATTCTAGGCACAAGTTCGCAGGTCAGTTTGTATTTGAGCTGAGCTGGTTGATTTATTCCTATGAGGAGCTGCCCTGATAAATGTGATCTTGTGCAGGATAGCACCATGTCTGGTCAGCTGTCAAGGACCCAGAGCACTTTTAGGGTCTGCCCAGCCCCATATGCTTCGAACTTCTATTAACTCAGAATGTCTAAATAATAAGTAAATGCTTGTACGATTGTAACCCGTTGTTCTCAGAAGGGTGCTGCTGAAGGCATGGTTCCTTGCTTCATGGGAGACCACAGACTGGAACTACATCAAAGTCACAGAAGGTGGGCTATTGCCAAAGGGTCCGTTAGACTAATTCAGGGGTCCCCAACCAATAGATCGCGATCTACTTCAGAAGGGCAGTTGCCCTGGAAACAAGGAGCCTGGCACCATCTGCTGGCGAAAGGTTGGGGACCACTGGACTAAGTAGGCTGAAAGCTTTGGCGCAAGTTGACTATTTTACTCATCTGTAAAGCACCTATCAGAATGGTGCTTTTTGTTGCTGCCATAACACCAATAAATGATGACAACAACAAAAACGTTGCCATTGGCCGGCCAGGAGTTCCCTGGCGGAGGACGTCTCTAATATTAAACTGATCCAGTAGAGGCCCAATCAGACAGTGTTAATGGCTGCAGAGTCCATTGCCTCCTCCCTCAAAAATGCATTCTCCTCCCCGCTGGGGATAAGCAATTTATAAATAGCAGCAGGTAGCTGGGCAGCTAGAGTAGATCACATTTGCTGCTTAGTCAGTGTTTTGGGCAGATGCACATATTGTGTGCTTCAAAAATCACATCTCTGCACATGGCCCACGACGGGGCAACGGGAAAGAAGGGGGAAGAGGGTGGAAATGCCCTTCTCATTTTTCCAAAGTGATCACTCAGCCTTATTTACATTGCCACAAAGGGAGACGGATTTGTGAATGAGCCTGAGATCAGACTTGGCAAAAAGGAGGAAGTCATTCATGAATCACTTAGGAATCGAGTAACGCTGAACAAAGACAGCTCAGGCAGAGGCATACTATTTACATTATAGGCACAGGTGCTAGGGAGCCATATTGGCACACTCTGGTTTACTTGCTCTTTTCTGTTGGTGTCAGTTTCTTTTAGAAACAGCATTTAAAGATTTGAGCCCGTGAAAGAGGCTATTGGCTTTGAAGCATGCTGACTCTAGCCACTCTTTCAGCTGAGATTGTTCATGGTTAGGCGCAAGCTGAAAGGGCCAAATAGGTGTTTAGGGCGCACAGTCATACAGGCATTTGCACCATCAGATTTGCAACAGGTGCATGTCGCACACGTGATTGGATAATTGTGTGCAGAAATGGCCTGTGCTTGTTGCTTGCACATAGAGCCAGGTGTGTGACTGGCACATGCGGTTCTAACCTAAGCACTTCACAACTCTGGCCCGAAACATCTGTATTTCCTGGCTGTTTATTTAGTTGCCCATTTCTCTCGTGGTCTTTGTGCACAGAAGCACAGATTCCGAGCAGTACGAGAAATTTCCACACTTCCTAGCTTAACGGGTGAGGGCTGCTCATTAGCAGTGCCCGAAATTCCAGCAGCTCCCTGCTGCACCTGCCAATAGATCAGCACAGGCCACTTGGAAACTGATCTCTTTAGCGATCAGTGCTTCCATTTAGCACCCGTGGTTGCTGTTCATGCGTTTCAGGGTGTGAGAGGCAGCACAGCCTTCACAGGCACTTAGACAGTGCTGGTGGATCCCTTGCCTAATGCGAGTGCCTCTCGTTGATTTCCAAAGCTGCCCTAGTGTGGTAGGATGCTTTACTGCTCAGAGCACAGGAGTAGGAAAGCAAGGACCTGAGTGTGGGCGAGTCCCATGAGAGCTCTGTGCCTCAGGATCCACTCCTTTAAAATGCATGGAGGGGGTTAATAACTCCCCCACAGGCTCATTGCATCAGTCACTGACGAAGTGGGTTATAGCCCACGAAAGCTTATGCCCGAAGACACCTGCTAGTCTATAAGGTGCCACAGGACTCCCGTTGTAATCACTGTACAGTCATTTAAAATCCAGGGGTGGGAGGAGCTCTAGAAAAGCAAAGATTCCTTGTTATTAATGTTCGTATCTGGCCAACTTGAATGATGGATTGACTGCCATTCATAAAGTGCCTTTGCTCCCCAAACCTCTCACTAAGTACGGAGAAGAATTATGTCACGTGTCAAAGAAACGCAGCCTCTGCTGGGATAAAACACAGCGTGTAGTAGGCCTGTTCTCTTTAGGTCAGGACCCCCAACGTGGAGCGATATCTTGATGAAGCCAAGGGAGGGCAGATGGCTTCCTTACTGCCAGGACAGACTATTCATGTTATTGAACAATTTCTCTGGCTGGCTAATAAAAGGGCATGGCCCTGTTTATAGAACTGGGTGATGAAGCAGTGACTCTGGTGTTAGTCAGAGAGAGCTGGAAAGGTTTCTACATACCAGCATTAGCAGGAATGTTATTTGCTAAGAGAGGAGGAGGTATGACAAAGGGGAAAGCCTCTTATCCATTTCTTCCCCATGTATGGCTGTGAAGCTAGGGTTACTCAGCAGGATATGGCATAGACCGAGAACCCATCGTGTCAGATGCACTCCGTGATATAGCTCCTCTTGGAGGAAACCGGACTGCTAAGTGCAAATGGCACAGACTACACAGCACATCTCATCGCCTCCCCAACACACATGAAAGAGGAAGCCAGGAGGCGGAGGGCGATAAGGGAGTCTGCACCGAGAATGAGCTGGTCGTTCAGGCACCAATCACAAATAGGTGCACATTTTCAATTAACTGGCATTGAGTGACGCCCCCAGGATGCAGGCCTGCGGAGATGTTCTCCTCCCAAGGAAGTGCCGAGCTCCTGTTTTCTGGGTGGTGCCCAGAGCAGCATTAACAGAGGGTTTTGACAAGCCGCAGTTGGGGAGATCGGGCACGTTTGGGCACTAGCGCTTGGCATATTGATACTGAGGTCAGCCATGGCATGGAGCCAACAAGCATGTTCCCTATGGAGCAGGAAAGGTGTGTCACAAGTAACCCTGGAGTGATCCCTCTGGGCCAGCCTCAGCCACAGCCACCCCCAGAACTCTCCAGCCAAAGCCACACAGGGTTTTTGACTCCTGGGGAGGGGGGGTGGATGTATTTTTGAAAAGTCCTGCGTCACTCACTGCATCGTAGTAACACGCCACACTCTATTCCAGGCCCTCCAAGTGCTCAGCAAACACGAGTGGATTCAGCACATGAACCAGGAGGCCGTTCTTATTTCATGGGCGGGGAAACTGCAGCACACTCCGGTTCAGTGGCATGTTCGGTGTCACATGGGAAGCAAAGCCAGGAAAACAACCCAAGTGCTGGGTTTTTTAAGAGAGGGAGCACGGCGGGCAAGTGTCCTAGGGCAGTAACCTGGGAGCCAGGAGTCTGAAAATGCAGCAGTCCCCTTGATGGGAAGGAATCAATGGATGGCAGGGGTTTTGCAAATGCAGGTAGCTGAGCAACGCTAATGTTACACCAGTAGCAGAGGAGCATGACGTAGGACTTGCATGTGGAAGAGAGGTACAGGTCGGAGTGCCGTTACCGCTACAGATCAGAGATCTTTTTCGATTACCTATACGGAGGGAAAATCCGGCTTCTTCCTCAACCAAATTCTGCACCGTCTTGCTACTGCTCTGCCGGCTTCATTGCCCTGTTCCTCAGACAGGGTCGGTTTGGCTGTCAGGTCACTATGGCTATGTCTACACTTGTAAATTTAGGTCGACTTTAGCTAAGTCAACTTAACTAAGCATGTCCACACCTAAACTTAAAGTCGACTTAGGGAGGAACTTACAAAGTCGACCTAGAGTGTCCACACTGGACGCTCTAGGTCAACTTCTAGGGGCTAGGGGGACCTAGGGCAGGTCCACGGTGACGGGGGGGCACTTAAGCTTAAATCGACTTAATTTACAAGTGTAGACGCACCCTATGCCTCTGCCCGAGAGCTAATAGATGGCGTAAATAAATGCTCTCAGGTCAGTGTGGAAAGCCAGTGAGCAGCAAGTGCCCTACACAAAAGACTTGGGACAGCACGCCTACTGTGCTGCAATCCAACGCCGGGCCAGCAGACCCCACCGCAGGAAGAGAAGCCGGGAGCATAATCCCCCAGCACAAGAAATGTTCAAAGGGGCTTAGTACAGGCCAGGGTATATTACAAGCCTGACTCATTGGGGGGGGGGGGGGGCGGAGGGAAATTCACAGCATGACTCATGCTTCTTTCTGAATCACAGCATTGTGCTGAGAAATCATAAACATTAGGGCACAACATCCTCTCTCAGCGTGTTGGGGACGTCCGCTGCATTGCAGGCACTCTGTGGCCTTGGCGAGGATTCATGCTCTGGAATGGCAAGCGGGAAAGGCGAGTGTCCTGAGGCTGCAGCGTGTTTCCCACCACTGAAAACCAGGCTGAATGCTGGAGTGTCTAATATGCTGAGGTAGATCAGAGACCCATAGCTCTCAGACAACATTTACAGGCCCTTTCTTCTGGTGTCCTGGAACCAAACCCATTCTACTCGCAAGGGTGCCTGTGTGCGCTTTCTACAGGCAACCAATAAAGGGGAGCGTTTTCTTTGCACTGTTCTCTCCGCGCTGTCCCCCCTCCCATACAATTTATTTTCTCTTCCGTGAAAGTCTCCCCACCAGACTGGCTCTTGGAAGCTCAATTTATGTTCCTCAGACCTCTCGGTATATTATTCCTAGCCAGAGCAGAACCGTGCAGTCAGAGTGGAGGCAGCTGGGCAGCGAAACAAGCCTGTCTTTGGTTTCTTGGAGTAAGTCCTAAGCAGGGACAGGAAGTCCCTGAGCAGACAGAAAGTCTGCTGCACCGCAGCGGTTGGCATGCTGCGCCGCCCTGCTCGGTGCCACCAAGAAGAAATTCCACAACAAAGAGCGAAGGAAGTCAGGAGGGGGGGAGAAGGAAGGGAGAGCAGAGGCTGGAAATGTGGGGCACGAGGAAGGGAGAAAAGAAGAGAAAGAGGGGAGGGGAGTTAGAATGAAAGAGCTAAGTGTGTAGGGAGAGAGACATGGAAAAGAGAGAGAGAGCGCACAAATCTGGAAAAAAGGGAGAGAAAACTATCCAACGCAGCCCATGCGTCCCCATCTTCACCTGGGAAACTGTTGTCTGAGCGGACAAATGTCTCCTTGGCAATCAGGTGGGAGCCATGTGTGTTGGGTCAAGGGGAGCAGAGCTGGATTCAATGACTGAAGGCTGCTCCTTCGCTGTTATTTAGACTATTCCCCACACTGGATTTTTCTGCCCTCGGTTACACTGGTGTAAACCCACAGAAGCCAATGGACTTACTCCAGATTTAGATCAGAGTAACTGAGATCAGACCCAGGTCCTTGGTAAAAGGCAGATCTCCAGAGGTCAGAGGATAACCCCTCATTCCACTGCTTTATCTGAACCTCCCGCCTCTGTAAGACTGGGCTGGGACTTGCATGAGCACAGAGCTGCTGGTGAAATTGTCTTGTACTTGGTGCAGTACACATAAATATGCCAGAGCAACAGACAGATCCCGGGGGTCATATGTCCTTGAGTCTGGCAGGTCCCAAGGAGGGCTCTCTGCCACATTCCCTTTGCATGGGGAAATCCCCAGCTACTGCATTGGGTAGTTTTCCTGCTGCTCTGGGGTGCCTGAGGATAGATAGATAGATAGATAGATAGATAGATAGATAGATAGATAGATAGATAGATGTCACAAGAATAACTTATCTGGTGCTGGCCGACAGTTTGATGTGAAATATCTCTGCTCGCTTTACTCCAGCCCAGCCCAGTCAGGTGCATGGTCACCCAAGAGCCGGAGGGCAGAGGGAGTGTACACAGCAGGCAGTGCTCACATGCAGCCCAGCCGCGTAGTCTGACTGTTATCTGGCGGCTGTTTTGTGATTCGATGTAATGTGACCATGCACAAAAATTAAAAACCCATCACTGTCCAGGGCCCAGGAGGAGTTGACTCCCCCAGTTCCTGTAGCTTTGACTTGCAGGGTCTTACAGTAGGTCCGTGTTTCCCTTCCCTGGACACCCACTTGCTCGCTCCCTTCCACTCCTGCATCACATCCTATATGAATATTGTGTAGTGACCTCATCTATCTCTCTTAGCTTCTGGGGAAATCAAGTCCATGCTGGAAAGTTAAAACTTTTCCCCTCTGAGGAATTCCCTACATGCAGAGTCTCTGGCATACAACAGAGAAGAAACCACATGATATTCAGACACACTCAAGAGCCAGCCAGCCTGACCCTTACCTCTGGTGTGAGCTTTGGAGAATAAAGAGTGGATTCAGAGTCTCATACAAGCGATACACATGACCTCTAGGGTTTGCAGTCATGGCTGTGAAATCCATTGGCAGCTTTTCTGAGGAGTTTTTAACCCCTTTACCTCCCACTTAGCCTCAGTCTTTCCTGGATGTTGACCAGCAGCACTCTTTCCTTCAAGGCATGTGGTGGCTTTGTAGGGGGGGGGGATAAATTGGGGGTCGCTAACCCATGGGCTTGTGTTTGATAGCAGATACCCCATTCACCTCCCAGCATCGTTTTCTCTCCGTATATACACTTTGGCTGCGCCCAGTGGATGTTGTTGATTACTGCCTGTGATCTGTGGGAAAAAGCCCATGAAGAAGGTGATGAAACGAGTATAGAAATGTTGTAGCCATGTTGGTCCCAGCATCTTAGACAATCAATATGATCTCCCCTGTCTGGTCTCTGAGTTCACAGAAAATTTCAGCAGGGCCAAATTCTGGGCTGCACCTCCCAGGAAATGAGGAGTCAAAAGTGGCTTTGGGCCACCACTGTATTTCCAGGGCTCTGGGCTAACCCAGGCCAGCACAGTCCTTGGCATGAGTCAGAGAACTCCAGGGGCTACCACTAACTTAAAGTGGCTTCCCACCAGAACAGGCTCCCCAGCCACTCGCTCTCATGCCCTGGCACGTCCCTTGGCCACTCCTCCAGCACACCTGTACCAAGGTAGCTGCATGGGGGCATGGCTGTGGCAATATATTCTGCCCATGCACCACCGCTGACGTGCAGGGATTTCTCAGGGGACTGGCAAAGATGTAACAATGCTGTTTAAAGGGGCCACAGCAGAGTCCCTAGGGCTGCGTCTACACTAGTAAATTAGGTCGACTTAAGCAGGCTTAAGTCAACTTAATTTACTCTGCTTCCACACTGGAGTTTCCTTAAGTCAACTTAAGCTGTGTGGCAAAAAACAACGGGAGTCCTGGGGCACTTTATAGATTAACAGATTTTCTTCGGCATAAGCTTTCGTGGGCTATAACCCACTTCGTCAGATGCATGAAGTGGAAATCACAGAGGAGAGGTCTATGTACACATGCCAGGATGGAGGACAAGTGTGGGCAAAGTCAGTTCAGAGAGCAGATGGGGCCTATTCACACCTGTTGATAAATGTGTGAACAGAACAATCACCTTTTGTAGTGTGATAACCATTCCAAGTCCCTATTCAGGCCCAGTCTGATTGTGTCAAGCTTGCAAATCAGCTCCAGCTCTGCAGTTTCACGCTGAAGTCTGTTTTTGTAGTTTCTTTGTTGAAGTATGGCAACTTTCAGGTCAGCTACTGAGTGTCCATGGAGGTTGAAGTGTTCTCCTACAGGTTTATGGATGTTGCCATTTTTTATGTCGGATTTGTGTCCGTTTATCCTTTTGCGTAAGGACAGTCCGGTTTGGCCGATGTACATGGCAGAGGGACATTGCTGGCACATGATAGCATAAACCACATTAGTGGATGTGCAGGTGAATGAGCCCCTGATGGTGTGGCTGATGTGGTTGGGACCTGTGATGGTATCACTGGAGTCGATGTGTGGGCAGAGTTGGCACCGGGGTTTGTTGCAAGGATACGTTCCTGGGTTAGTGTTCTTGTTGGGTGGTGGTCGGTTGTTGGTGAGTATTTGCTTCAGGTTGGTGGGCTGTCAGTGAGCAAGGCCATCCTCACAGGGCTTGAGAGAGTGTGGGATCATCTTCTAGAATAGTTGTAGCTCAGGTCCCAGGCAGAAAGGAGCCACCGGGACCGACTGCTGGGGTCCTGGAGAGAAGGGAGCCAAGCGGTCTGGGCCAGAAGGGAGCTCCGCACTCCCTTCTGCCCCAGACCGCTCTGGGGCTTGCTGCCCCCGGGAGAGCCGGCCCCATGAGGGGCCAGATCTTCCCAGGACAAGCCCCCCCTACTCTGGGGAGCGGGACTCCAAAAGACACTCGCCTCCCCCTGGACCTAATAAGTCGACTTAGAGAGTCTAGTGTAGACTCTCTAAGTCAACTTAATAAGGTCGACTTAAAGTCGACTTGGTAAAGTTGACCTAAATTTCTCCATGTAGACATAGCCTTTGTCTCTAAAACTGGATGAGAGCATTGACTGATTTCTGCACAAGAACAATAGCAGTTTCTCATTTTCTGTATACCTTTCAAGACAATTATATATCCTGCCAACAGATGCCAAAGCGCCGCTCACTGCTGGCATTGTAGATCGGTGTCTGAACCCCTAACATCCCAGGGTGATACATTAACATATTCTCACCAGTCAACACATGGGTAAACTGAGGCACAGAGAGCATGCCTACTCAACACGATCCTTCCATTCAGTAGTCAAGCAGGGGACAGAAGCCATGTTTTTTAATTAATGCTGAACTAAATAATACATGCTTCATTATATTCTTAGGCATCAGTAATGGACTGATCATGAAACTAAGACCCAGGAATTGCTAGACTATAATCTCTCTCTGCTATTAAGTTACTTTGTGATTTTTGGCCAGGTTACATAGCTCTGGTCCAAAAAAATAAAATAAAATAAACATTTTTAAAAAGTGGTGGAGTGATTGGGGGGAGGAACTGAAGCAGAGAGAGATTAAGTGACTTGCCAAAGTCATCCAAGTAGTTTCACTGAACCGAGATCTTCCCGATCCTAGTCCAGCCCTTTAGCCACAGTCTCTACCTGTACTGCCGCTAAAGAAGAAAAAAGAATTTCCCTCTTTTTTTTTCCAAAATTTGAAAAATGTCATCAAAATTTCAAAAGTCAAAACATTTCAGCCTGCTATCTCACTAGGGGAACGAACAGAGGCTGTTGGGGAAAATCCATTTGAAAAATCTCTTTTTAAAAAAAGTCAAGATTAAAAAAACTGCTGAGCACCTCTGCTTGGAAACGTCCTGTGTGTCCGTTGTTCATCTGTAAAGTAGGCACTTAGTCTCGTGTACCTACCTCACTTCCCCACCTGTACAGGGGAAATTGCACTTCCTGACCTCCAGGGGAATTGTGAGGATAAAGACATTAAAGATTATGCTGGGTTCAGATACTATGGCAGTGTGGACCCCATAAAGTACCTAAGATCGATAGCTCTTTCTTCAACATTGTATAGTTTCTGCTACTGCCTTTGGCCATCAAGTCATCACCACCTTTTGCCTGGAAACTCCTTGTGCACATTCTAATTCTGCCTGCCCTGCCGTGTCTTTTCATCCCAGCTCCTGTTTGTTTGAGACTACCTGTGCTGTATGCACCACTCCTATCTCTTCGGCACTCTCTGGTTTCAGCTAATACAATCCCAGGTTCTCCAGCATTCTATCTAAATTTACTCTTTGAACACTTTTTAGCAAAGGGGAAGGATTATTTTGTAGTTAAAGAGGGTGATTCTGGTCTGCCAACAGGCTTCTTGTGTGACCCTGGACAAGTCATGCAGTGCTCCGTGCCTCAGTTTCCCTAGGTGCACGATGGCACTAATACTATTTACCTACTTCACAGAGGTATTGTGAGACTTCATGAATGTTTTGAGATCTGCTCGGAAAGACCCATAGGCCTGCAAATTATTACCCTTCTGGGCCTCTTTAAGGTTCCTCCCACCCCAAGGTGTTTAAAAACAAGTTGCTGCAATGCGGTGTAGTAGCAGCTCTCGATACAGAACTAGAACAATTTCTGCCTGCTATTCTGCAACTCTGTCAATCCCAATATTTAATTGGCTTTCTATCCAAGACAATTCATTGCATTAGTTACATGGTTTGATCTCTTCTCCTCCCCGTCCCATAATTGGGCTGGAATGAATGAAAGAAGAAGGAGATCCCTGAGCTGGCCTCTGCTCTGTGATCTGGTCTCTTTGCTCTTCACTCTCTGACTGTAATTGGCCAGCAGAGAATATTCATGGTGAAATGAACCTCTCCACTAATGGTAAGCCAGGAGAGCTGCATCTTTTGCTAACTGCCCCTCACCCTAATGTACAGAGTGTGTCAGAGGAGCAAAGGATGGGAAGAGATTTATATGGAGTTCTCCTACATCAATACTCCATGACATTAGGTCTCACCGGGATTGTACACCAGAGGCGTAAGTTAGAGCAGTCTCTTCTTTGGTGGCCTGCCACCCAAGTTCTGACCCAGCTGGATTCTGTTTAGCCTTGGAAACCAGAGAAGATAATAGCAGAGGTGGTGGGCTTTCAGAATTCTACATCAGCAGGCCCATCACCAGCCTTTCAGGTCCAAAGTGCTCAGGTACCAGAGTGATGGGCCTGAGACAAGATGGCTTCTCATGGAGGAGTCCAGCCTCATACCTTGAGAACCATCCTCCTAGACTCCTTCATGGGCTAGTCAGAAACCTTGAATCAAAATATAGGGTCAAGCAACAGAGGAAAGTTCTGCGAATGGGACTAAAGCCGGGTCTGTGCTGTGCACCAGTTATTTTTTATTAGGACCTGCAAATCCCAAACATGCATGCACGGACAATGATGTAGGCGGGTAAGCCAGGCATTCACCCATCCAAAAGCAAGGGGGGAACATCTTGCAGGATGTGACCACCCTGCTAAGACTCAGATTTAAAAACATGAGGCTGCCCCATGCTTACAGGGAAGACAACAATAAGGTTTCTCAACACCCACATGTCTTACTGTGCAGATGCTGCTACACTGGCACTTGTTTTCTCTGCAGAGAAACTTCAAGGGATGCATTGCTGAATGGGCTTGAGACTTGGAAAGGCAACAACACATGCCAGGGTGAGAGCCAGCATGAGCTAATGTCTGCTGGGAATGCCACAACTTAAGGAGCATTAAGTAGGTGCTGAAAATGAGGAGTTTCTTTCAAGAAGCTCTCTGTGTGAAAAGGTGTTACATGGCCCTGCTTTGATTGATAACCATGGCCTAGCTTTTGCACTCTTTCTTGGCTGTGGGGTCTTGCTCTCCACTATTTCCATGATGTGCAGGGTTCCTCTAGCATAAGGAAGGCTGTTGAGCTAATACAATTCCTCCAGCAAACAGCAGATGTTGGATATCACAATATGCCAGCAGCATTCCTAGACAGGGCAGGTGAGACGGTACGAGTGCTCCTCTGGGCTGTTAACACCCACACAGACGACAAATGAGGAATTCAGTTTTCCAACGGCTGGTCATTTGGGGAAAAGATGAATTCAGAAAAGCCTATTTGTTCCTCAAGAAGGAAGCATAAATGCATTAAAGAAAAAGACCTTGCCTCCTCAGTGCACACAAGACTCAGTAGTCCATGTAATCACTAAACATATTGCAACACATTGCCATAGCCCAAAGGCCTGAATTAAAATCACCGGGCAATGATACTTATTGCTCATTAACTTTAAAACCTGTTTCTTCAGTGAGGTCCTGTAACAAAAGCTAGCTTTTCTTCTCTTGCTTGTCGGCGTTAAGGAGTTAATAGACAGGCTCGGCTTCTGAATACCTGCACCCAGTTAAGAACCGATTCCAATCTTGTTTACACCAGTATAAATCAGGAGTAACTCACCTGAAGTTAATGGGGTTGGACTGGTGCAATGTTCAGGTAAGTGAGTTTAGAATCAGGCCAAAAGCCCTATTCATGTGTGTTGCTCCACGAATGGCAATGAGGTGCTCCCATATGAAAGGCCTCCTGGCATGACTAGATTGGCCAGATCACGGCTCTGCAGGGTTTGCTCTTTGACATTTCCTGCTTTTGTGAAAATCTGCAAATATGGCAATTTAGTTGCACAAATGGAAAAAGTCACAGATCTTCCCCAAGGTTTTGCAGTGAATGCAGTTTTGATCACAATTCAGTGGCGATATGTCTTGACTGTTTCATGAAGATTGGACCACTATTGATTTCTGTACAAAGTGTTCAAATTTCAGAGCAAAATCCACCTCTTTTATTGAAGATATGTTCTGGATATTTTCATTTTTCATTGTGAATTTTTCTTCAGCAACTAATTGATAACATTTTTGAATGTTTATTTGCTTCTAGAAAGATCTCACGGTCTTTTACTAACTTCAGAAGGATAATTTCCTCCACCAATGAAATGCAAGTTCCAGAGGGGTAGCTGTGTCAGTATAGGTCAGCAAAACATGCAAGGAGTCCTGGGGCACTTTTAAAGACTAACAAATGTATTTAATGCATGAGCTTTCGTGGGAGAAAATCCCACTTTGTCAGATACTTTGAAGATCTCTGGGATGGGATGAAGCAACCATTCCACTTCAGCAGCATTGATACACAACAGGGTTTTTAAGAAAGGAAATGATGGAAGCTTGTTCAAACTGAAATTACAAGTAGGATCTAACTAGCCATTTACTTAGCACTTCCCAGAAAGCTTTTACCATTGCATTGTGAGGCTTGGTAGAGTGGTCGGTGTTAAAAAAATAAGAAGCATTTACCAAGATATAAATACTTGCCCATAATACTATATTCCAAGCACAGGAAAAGATTTGCAATTTATCATACTAAAGTCAATATGAAGATAAAGCTAAGATCACAATCAGACAAAACCTCCTTCTATTTAATGTTGATCATTAGTCTCCAGTATTTATCTTCAGTCAAAGTTAGGTCACGTTAACACGTGTCTATGAGAAGTGGTGTTGACGAACACAGTGTAAAACAGGATTTTATAGCTGCGGACAAGTCATAGAATCATAGGGCTGGAAGGGATCTCATGAGGTCATCTAGTCCAACCCCCTGCTAAGAGCAGGACCATTCCCACTAACTCATCCCAGCCAGGGTTTTGTCTAACCGGACCTTAAATATCTTCAAAGACAGAGATTCCACCACCTCCCAAAGTAACCCATTCCAATGCTTCACCACCCTCCTAGTGAAAAAGATTTTCCTGATATCCAACCTCGACCTCCCCAGCTGCAACTTGAAACCATTGCTCCTTGTTCTGTCCTCTGATACTACTGAGAACAGCCTAGCTCCCTCCTCTTTGGAGGACCCCTTCAAGTAGTTGTAGGTTGCTATCAAATCCCCCCTCAGTCTTCTCTTCTGAAGACTAAATAAGCCTAGTTCCTTCAGTCTCTCCTCATAAGTCATGTGCCCCAGCCCCCTAATAATTTTCGTTGCCCTCCGCTGGACTCTTTCTAATTTGTCCACATCCTTTCTGTAGTGGGGGGTCCAAGTCCTCATTTTACAGTCTCAACCTGGTTCCAGTAACGGTTTTCCCAAAACCAGATAACCAAGGGTTAAGCACAACTCACCCCAGATGGGAGTGAATTAATCTGACTCTTCGCCACCATGTCCCAGCGTGACCCAATCTTCAAATATAGACCAGCTCGATGAGTTAGAATTTGATCAGGACATCGTGGTTAGAACTCCCCTGTGAAAGGTGCCATGGGGCTGCTAGAGCTCAGGTGACCAGGGCCTAGGCTTTATGTCTCGTCCCAATAAGAGAGAAAGTAAACGACGGGAAATACATGCTGTAATATCCATATGAAATCATACCGGTACATGAAAGGATCAGACCTTCTCACAGATATTTTCTGTAGCGTTATTTCCGCACTGATGGTTCTTCAGCAGGAGATTAAAGTCTAATTTCTGGTTAGAAAGATTGCTGTGGCCCTGCTCAATGTGGAACAGTCCCCATACAAGCCGGTGAATGCTACAGTCATATTCTTCATACCATACCAGGTCTGATTTCCTCATCACTTAGGGATGCTTCTGACACAACACGGAGTCTTTCCTAAAAGCCTAAACTGCAATCAGTTACAAAGGGCTTTGCTGATATTAGTGCATTTGACGGGTCTCATTTGACTAGCAAAAACGAACACTAGTGAATCTAGAGTAGGAAAAACCCGCAAGAACAAACACAATAATTCAGGTTCACTGGAGACAGACCCTGAAAATGGACCTGTGAAAAGGGCCATTGGCTTCATGACCATAGGATAGCTGATGCTTTTTTAAACTTTATTTTCTTTCTTTGCAGGATCATCTTGGTGCTCTCAGTTAAACGCAGGCTGCCTATTTCTCACCCACAGAAAACTCAAAGAGACACCACTGTGCTCTCTGTAGCTGTAGCTATGTGAGAGCCAATGGCATTTATTGCGAGTGACACTAAGCCCCAAAATATGTCAAAAACAGCCACTTGTGCAAGATGCGGCTTGCATTAACCTGTCTTGTGATGAAGTAACCCTAACCCCGCCACTGTCCCTATCTCCAGGAATATGTCAGACAGGTGTTCGGAACAGACATCGCCCTGCAGGCAGGGCTCCTACTTCGCTTGACATCCCTGAGAGGCGATCAGGTCCAAAGGTTAGATGTAAGCGATGCTTCCCCTAAGCCCAGTCATGGCGCCTCCCCACACGTAACAAGTTTCCTTCTGGATAAGGGAATCCAGCAGGATTCTCCACATACACAGCATCAGAATTTTGCCTTTTTAAAGGAATGGTCCAGTTCAGAAATGTGTGGAGAAGTTGTGACAGTTATTTTTTTCTTCTGCTGGTGAGAGAGAGACAAGCTATTACTCAGAGGGTGCTCTTCTTCAGGTCTGGGAAAGGTACTCCCAGCTGCTGTATTGATAGCCTATCATTTATCTATCTATTTAAACACAGGAATTACCGGACTGAGTCAAAGCAATGGTCCAGCGATTCCATGGCCCCGACAGTGACCAGTACCAGATAATTCAAAGGGGTACATTTTTTCTTAACTCCAGTCATGGAATGATTGACTTATGCCCTGAAGAATGATTGTCATATAGATTTTTAAATCCTGTTCTAATGTAACTGTGCATGTTTTCATTAGCCATATAAATGTCTGTTTGATTGATTGATTCTTGATAAATCCTTGCCCGTAGCACTATCTTGTGGCAGGGAGTCCCGCAGGCTAGGCGTGTGTTGCATAAAACAGTGTTTCTCTTTTATCAGTTTTAAGTGTGTTGCCTTTCAGTTTAATTGAACCTCCAATGTTCTTGTTATGATGAAACAGGCTAAATACAAGGCATGCCCAATTTCCCTTCTGTGTGGCAGTCATTCGTGTGTATTTCTCTGTCACATCCCCTCTTGCCCAGCTCCCAGGAGCTATACAATCCTTGTCTTTTTAATCTCTCCCTCTCTCAGATCCTTTCTAATACAGAGAAAAGAAAACAAAAAACAACAACTCAGGAAGTCCCAGCCTGGTACTGGGAACTGATATTTGCTAAAGGGATGTGACTGGGAAACTATTTGTTCAAGGTCTTCCTGGGTGATCCCTACAGATGAGGCGGAGGGGAGAGCGAACAGGTGGATCACACCCTGGCTTGGTAGTGATACTCGGTTACCTCCAGCAGCGATCTTACAGGAGAGCGACACATGATTGCACTCAAGCCCAGGCCGGCTGGCCAGGGACAGGCCCAGGCACAGCTCGGGCAGGAGGGGGAGTGCGTGATAGATTCCAGCCCAGAGGTGATGGGCTGGGGCAGGTAGGGTGCAGCTCCTAGGAGCAGGCAGCTGGTCGGTTATGTGCGCTGAGCTGATGCTGAAGATGCAATGGAGGCTGGACTTGCCTCGGCCTGCAGAGGGAGGCATCTGCAGGCTCTGGGATGAGCAGGGCACCTCTGCAGTCCCTTCCTCTGCTTCGATTTGTGGCTGTGGGTCAATGCAGGTGCAAGCCGGCCCCGGCAGTGGTCCACAAGCAGTCCCAGGGAGAGGGGAGGAGCCCTCTCTCTCCTTTGCCTTCCCCAGCCCGGCCGGCCAACGCAGCTCTGCAGCTGGGCAAGAGGAAGACAAACAGCCCGACGCGCCGGATTACAGGTGCCAGTGGGCCGCGGGCTGGACAGGCATGGTGTGTTGTCCCAGAACGGCAGGAGGCAATGCACTGGAGAGAGGGGACTGTCCTGTCCGAGCTGACTGAGGTGCACAGCAGGAGCAAAGAGGCCATCAGGGTTCAAGACATACTAGTTCATGGAAAAAATCAACCTCTCGGCTGGGAGAGTGTGAGAGAAAGTGGCAGTCTTAGTGATTCTGGGGCCCTGGGCAAAAGTCAAGGACAGGGCAAGAAAGCCAGGGCCCTTCTGATGTAGGTGGATTATTATTGTTAGTGGACCTTTGTGGCCATGATCCCAATGCCCCAGCGAAACAGGGCTGGGGTCAGGTGCATGGCTGGGGTCAGATCGGAGCAAGCACATGCCACAGGGTCTGGCCAGCCAGTACCTGCTGTCCCGGTTTCCAGTTTGGCACAGGGGGGCAGTTTCGTGAGCACAACACAAAAATTGCCATTCCTGTTCATCCAGCTTCCATTGTGACTGTTCTAGCACAGTGGTTTTCAACACAGGGGTCTGCGGACTCTGTCTAAATGGTCTACAAAAGGTTGTCGTTACCATAGAACAGTGGTTCTCAATTTGTGCTCAGTGGATTCCTCGGGAGCCACAGACTATGTCTAAGATTTCCAAATGGGTCCATGCTGCCATTCGAAATGTTGCAAATGAAAAAAAGGTTGAAAATCACTGTAGCTAGTGAATGAAGAGACTTGCAAGAGTCCTGAAAAACACAGCCAGGTGTTGGAGAACATTCGCTGAGATTGTCAGAGTTTCCCAGGGGAATATCTAATACTCACCTTCCCAAGCTGCACCTTTCATGTGCAACTTGCAAAGGCAGTATCCACAGGGGAATCCTGATGGGGGTACAGGGAACGCACCACGTGTCTGTCAGCTCAGCCCGAACCAGCACAACACCCATGTCAAATATTTGCAGCCACCTGCTTTTGAATAAGTATTGATTGAAAGTTATTCACAACTATGCTTCAGGAAAGAATTTCAAAGATCAGATAAGCTGAGAAAATCCTAAATGGAGTGGGTGGGGTGAGGTGCTGTGGCCTGTATTGTGTGGGAGGTCAGACCAGATGATCATATTGGTTCCATCTGACCTTTGAGTCTATGAGTCTAATTGCTTGGGGACAATTTGTGAGTATAAAAAGAATCACAGCAAACCAAAGACCTTCATTGCAGCGGCTTGTCGCCCCATCTCTGCCATCTTGTCTGTGCTGATGTGTGTTTTGCTGGGGCAGCTATCCAACTGGCTGCATATTTCGAGGGCACTGCTGGACAGGGACTGCTGGAAATGTAGCTCACAGTTGTGTTTTTGCTAATAGTTATTTTGCTGAGCTCCTCTACGGCAACTCAGTCCTATTCTAGACTCGTGACAGGGCAAAACGCTGTGCCAAGCTCAGTTCCAGGGAAATAACCATCCAGGAAACATCAGCTGTTTTGCATTATTAGATTAGAGTAAAAACTGTGATTGCGTAAATTGCACTCAAAACCCACTGTGCCTGACTTTCGTTTCCAAGAATGGTTTATACTTTTGTGGCCATGTCAGCAATTGGCTGAATCTAGTATGTGATCACAGCCAGTAAATGTCTCAGCAGAGGACTAACTATTCAGGATGGGGCTGATAGCAAGTGTCTCACTGGGGCTCTGTGCAGGTTTGCCAATCACTCAACTTTCTTCACGGAAAGAGGAGAAACCTCCTGCCCATATCCATGCAACTTGATCCACCCGGTCCTTGCACCTGCCAGCACTACATGCAAATCAGACTGAGCCTGCTGCCTCTTGTCAGGAATGAGTTACACATCCCCCAGAGCCAAGGCACAAAAATGTGAGGACTATCAGCAACTTGCATTGAAATCCACAGACAATAGCAGGCAATTAAGAAGCCTCCAGAACAACACGACTCTATTATTGCAGCTGACATCACAGCATTTAAAAAGAGACCTGGATGCAAAACATATTTGATGCAGAGTCCACCCCGCCCCAGTGATCTGTTCAGGTAATGTACCTAGAGGCAGCAATCCAGGACTGGGTGGACACGGTGGTGACTTTTCTTTCCAGTTCTGAAAGAAACTCCTCTAAGCAAGGAGAAGAGAATGTGGGGTCCGCATGGAAGCACGGGCGCCTGTTTAAGTCACCACATCAAGTAGTTCAGTAGAATGTGATAGGGATTTCATAGAAATTACTCTGCAAAGCATCTGACGAAGTGGGATTTTCTCCCACAGAAGCTCATGCGATAAATAAATCTGTTAGTCTTTAAAAGTGCCACAGGACTCTGGTTTTTTGTGTTTTTTTTTTTTAACACAGGCTGTTATCTTTGCTCTAGGCTTCTTGAAGCAGACTGCTGAATTCTCTAGCAGGGAAAGAATTCTGTTAGCTCTATTGGCTAGGATGGACCAAAAAGCCTATTGAGATCTCATTCTTTATTAGTTAAATTCTACAGAAACATCTTATAAGCTTAGAATAGGAACTTGCTAGGAACTTAGATCAGAGGAAAGGGGTAATAGGACACCAGAACAACATAGGTCACCATAATAAATCTGACAAAGTGGGATTTTCTCCCACGAAAGCTCATGCGATAAATAAATCTGTTAGTCTTTAAAAGTGCCACAGGACTCTGTTTGTTTTTCTGCAATAGACTAACACGGCTTCCCCCTGGAACATAATAAATCTTGCATCTCCAGAGGGTCTTTAATCCAAAAGGGATGAAGAAAGCTTAGGGTCCAGTTCTGAAGAGTGAAATCCATAGTATTGCATGTAGGGGTGCCCAGAGCCTCTCAAGGATTCAACCTGAGAAACACAAGGTTCTCTCAGGCCAACAGTGAAATACAGTCATCTCTAAGGGGGTGGGGAATGGCAGAGATACTACAGGACTGTTTAGGGCAGGACATGAAGACCAGCAGATCCACTCAGCTGAGAGAACAAAGGGCAGTGAAGGATTTAGGGAAGAACACGGTGTAATTTGTCCACCTCTAACACTCTTCATCTGGTGAAAAGTTCAGCGTGTTAGATCTCTGCCCTTCAGCGACACTCCAGTAAAATATTGTGCTTTTTATTTTAGGGCTGTGCTTAGGTACTACAGCGAGGGTGCCCTAGACCAGCAATTCTCAACCACTGTGTTGGGACACAGAAGTGTATCACGAAGAGCAGGGAGGAAAATTGGCAGCTCAGCTTGGAGCCAGCTTGAGGCTCCTGCCACTCACCGCTTTCTGCTGCCCTCAACAGCCTGCTCCTGCTGCACAACACAGGCAGCAGCCAGAGATCAATGAGTAAAGGGACTTAGGGGGCTGCAACCCAGAGATCCTGGGCCTGGCCCCACCGAGGCAGACCGCCAGGGCACCAGCCAGCACTGGCTTGACTCTGCCCCCACCCAGACTCCAGAGTGCTGCATCCTCCAGAGCACCACAGCCTCCCAAGCGCTCAGGCTGTGTCTACACTTGTAAAGTTAACTCGACTTAAGTCGACCTTGTTAATTCGACTTAACAGTAGACGTAGCCATCCACACTGGCTTTAAGTCAACTTAATAAGGTCGACTTAGCGCTATTCCCCGTCCACACTGGATTTCAGTCGACTTAAGAAGGCAACTTAAGGCTTAAGTCGACCTTCAGAGGGGGTGTTATTAAGTCGACTTAAGAAAGCTCTTAAGTCAACTTAATAAAAGCCCAGTGTGGACGCGGTTTTGTGTAGGGCGACTTCAGTGTCCTTAAATCGACCTAAGTTGCCAGTGTAGATGCACTCTTCCAGCCCAAGCACCACCACCGCCGGCAGATTGTCGTGTGTCACGCAGGGGAACATCATCTGCCAGGTGTGTCACGATGGAAAAAAGGTTGAGAACCGCTGCCCTAGAGCCCAGGCCCCTCTCAGAAGCAATTACTCAGTTAGGGGTGATCAAGCTCTTCAGGCTATTGTGAACCTGTTCAGCACTTCACCCTTCGGAGGTCTCATCTGAAGCTGAGCACTGGAACAAGAGTTGTGTCCATGAGAGGTAGCACAGCCCATAGGTAGGTAGCTGGCCAGCTCTGCTGAGCCTCGAACAGAACTGGTGGTGTCAGGATTGGCTGAGCTACTTGAAACATGCAGGAAATGATCCGTCTGCCTGTCCTCCTGCACACCCATCTAGCTGTCTAGCGGGCTGAGCCAGTGCTAGGCATAAACAAACTAAGCAATTGCTTCGAGGCCCCCAAGCAGCTCCAGCCCCCCCCCCCATTCGCTTCTTAAGTATGTGTTGGGGGAGAGAGATATTCCTGCTCAGGGTCCCAATGGGCTAGCACCACCTCTGTCTGAACCCAGGCCTGGGAGACAGGAATTCTGTAGTTTTAATCTCAGCTCTGACAGCAGCTCCCTTGATAGCCTTGAACTGCCTCCCTGCCTCAGTTTCCCTGTTTGTCAAATGAGGTTAGTGTTGCTTACCGACATCCCACATGTGCTGTCAGGCCGGAGATGGATGGTGTGCACTAAGGGCTACTTTTAGCTGATCTCATTAGAGATTAGGTGGTGCAGTGGGTTAATGCAATCACCATAAAATACAGCTGCTTTGGGCACCGCCCCTTTCATGCAAACTGTATCTGAAAGTGCTCAACAGAGTGAAATAAATAACATCTGTGAGAGTGGGAATTAAGAGGGTTAGGAAAGGGTGGAACAAAGAATTCGAACTGGGATCTGAAAGGGGCTGGAGAACCAATCACATGCAGAGATACAGGTCAGCCACATCTGCCGCAGAAAGGGTTTTTGCAATCGCAGTGGTGCACACCCGTGACAGAAGAAAGAAGCGAAGTGGCCGGGGATAGACATGAGAAGATGGAACGAGCCTATGGAGGGGTTTTAAAAATGATGCATGCAGCTGAGCGTCAGCCACATACACCCCAGTGAGCAATTTATCATGTGTTTGGGGCAGCATTTCCCAAGGTAAGAGGCAGATTCCTGAGCCCTAGTCTAACATGCCCCACTTTTCGGCGGCAGTCGATGGGAGATACGCAAGGTACGTAAAATACCTAGCGTACCTCCCGTCGACTTTCTAACGACCCCCTACACATTGCACTAAGTCGGCCAGAAATGGCGCCACTCCAGTTACGATACAGCTTCGGTTCCGTGTTCGACTGAGCGCGTCTTAGCAGACCGCTCAATCGAACACGGAAGAGCGCCCTGACGGCAGGGAATCTGCCACCATCAGTATAGACAGAGCCTTAGTTGCTCATCTGAGTAACCTCATCTCCCTAATGGTGCCCACCGTGACAGAGAGCATCACCCCTTTGGGAGACGGCCGACCTCCCGCTGGTGGGAAGTAACAGGCTTCACAGAGCGGCTGCACCTGACGGACAAAGCCTTTCGTCCCTGCTGACCTGCAGTTTCCCTCTAGCCACATGTCAAACTCACCGCATACTTGAGCACAAATTGTAGTTTGTCACGGGCAGCTCAGAGGGAGGCCTTTCCCCTGCCTGCCTGTGCTAGCCGGGGTCTGACATGCACTGCCAGAAGGCGTATCGTAGAGCTGGTCAGAGAAACTTTGAAGGAACCATATTCCGTTGGCCTGCGCCATCCCATTGAAATCAAAACGTGCAGCGCCCACTTCTGCTCACTGCATCCGGTGCCCCCCCACCCCTTGTGCACCATGGAGGGCCCGGCCGGTGCCCCCCCTCCATTGCCCTCCCCTTCAGTACACCACCACCTCATTTAAAGTATCGTCTTCACTTTCCCCATATTCTTAGTACCTTAGGCTTTAAACCATGATTTGTGGACGTTCATAACTCAGTCATAAGTTAGCGGTTTATTACAGGAGTGGGTGGGTGAGGTTCTGCGGCCACATTGTGCAGGAGGTCAGACTAGATGATCATATTGGTCCCTTCTGACCTTGGAATCTGAGTCTATATTTAACCTGAGGTTAATAATACAGAGCTCCATCATAAGGAGCGAGGCTGGATTAATTATTTGTTTGGAAAGCATTTGGAAATATAAAGTGCAAATCTTTATTCATGTGAGACTAAACTCTTACTCAGACATACAGTGTTATTGAAGTCAATTGGACAACTGGCATAAATAAAGCTTTGCCGAATGAAGCCCGAGCTGCTTGGTATTAACATAACCAATCCCCTGCTTTCACAACCCTAAAACATCCATGCCAGTGAAAGAAAACTGAATGTCTCATCTTTTCAAAGAAACTCTAAATTGGCTTCACCTTGGAATGTGGAAATGGATGACAGCTCCTCAGCTGAAAAGACATATGGAACAACAGTAACTTCTGGAACTTCTCCTTATACCAGGCCCACAACACAGAGATGCTTTCCTCACAATCCATCCAACAACATACCTGCTGTTGTCACCAGAGGACGAAGTCATTTTCCAAAATGTGATCTGCCGCAAGCTTCTTTACATGTCAGTTTTATCTGATTAAGAGCTCATGCCCATCCATTTTAGGGCAAAAAACCCTCTCTCGCTTCCTCTCTAAGTTTTATACTAGGCACTTCACAGTGGGACTTCCAGACACAGACAGAGAGTGGAGTAATGAAGTAGAAATTCACCTTACTCTCCTCTCTGACTGACCAGTGCTGGTGCCGAAGGTAGCAGGAGCCGTGTTTCAGAGCATGCCATGGGAAAGTCAGAATGAGATCCTGAGTCAGTACTGACCCTGACCCTGACCCTGACCCTAATGCCTCACCATGGAGCTAGGGGACATTGTGAGCTAGGAGAGCATGGGGGACTCTTCCCACTGACGCGGTACTGACCCCCAGTGCCTCAGCCCAGCTCCAAGGAGATTTCCACAACTGCAGGTAAAGAACCATAGAAACAAGCTCTACTGTCTTTCTTCAGCCCTAATGGCCTTTCCAATGGACTTTCCAGCGCATTAGGGCTACCTTCAGGCTGCTCTAATTTATGCTGATGACTAGACCCAGTGACCAGATTGCTTAGGACCCCGCCTCCCACTCCCACCGCCTGCCCTGAGGATCTGGCCTCTTTCCTTCTCAGGCTCAGTAGGCCCCTCACTTTGCTTTTCAGCTCTGGGGTGAGGTGAAAATACACATTTAAATGAACAACACACATCTCCCATTTTTTTCTATGCATTACTGAAAACACAGAGTCCAAAGAGAGGCAGACAAATCAAGTGTTTCCCAACATTTATGAAAGAGGCCAACACCCCCATGGTGCTTTCATTTATCTGGAACCCACAGGGACTCCCTTCATCACTCATTGAAATAAACATTCCAATAAACATGGGCTGGTGCAATTAACACATCTTTGGGGGACTTCAGGCAGCTTCTCTCACACCTGACATGACCTCTACGGATCCAGGAGGAGAAGTGACATCCTCCTGAGACGGCAGTGGGGTGAGAGGGGGCCCTTAAGACCTCGAGGTCACCCTCCCCACCAGCTTGTTAATATCCAAAGTGGCTGTGATAAGAAGCAGTTCCCAGGCCCACAGGTGGGAAGGCGTCAAGTCGTACGCATGGAACTATAAACAGTGCACACTCGTAAACAGATCAAAGCAGAAAGAGTTTATTTTCAGAATGTCTGTTTCCTCCACGGAGCTTAGAGACAAAGAGGTTTTTTGGGATGGGATGGGTTGGAGGAGAGGTGAAACTCGAGGCGATCGGAAGAAAAGGTTCCGATGCTCTAATCTCTGAGCGTTGAACAAGAGACTCCTGGTTGGATGCTCAAAATAGCCATGGAGATGATCAAATGGAGTACAAGTCTTCACCTTAAGTTGCTTGCCTTTAATCACCCAAGCCAAATGTAGAGACAACGTAAACAATTGACGTCTTCCCAAATACCTTTTGGCTACAAATACAGGGCTCAGTTCACTACCCCATGTTTGAGGCAAACACTCATTAGCCTGAACAGGGGCTCAGTTGCCATCTCTCCGCCCCCATGTAATTAGTTGCACGAACGCTCAGAGGCTGTGTGAATCTGATCGTGGAAGAGATTCGGAATCAAAGGGCAGGCAACCGGACACCAGTTCCTACTACCAAGAACACAAACAGCACATGAGCATGAGTCTGTAAAACTCATGCTCTTTAGCACTGTGAAATCCTCATTGGTTTTACAGAGAATACAGTTCCACCATCCAAACAGGCTTCAGCTCTGAAAGCAATCACACACAAACACAGAACATCCTGCACATGGCTATCGCAGCAGGGATTCCCAAAGAGGCCTAACAGAGACTCAAATCCATTCACTTCCCATGAGAGTTGGGCACAAAACCTTAGGTGCCTTTGGAAAGCCCACCCTGCACCTTTTCCGTGGTGATCATGGTTGTTCTGAGCACGTGGGTGGGGAATCCTGAAGGGAGCCGCCAATCAGAACAGATTTGTAGCAAGGAATCAGGGTGCAAGAGTGGGAGATTGGAGAGCTAAGCGGGGTAATAATTTTTGTGTTAACTCGGTAATAATTGTGTCCTGGCCTCCCCACGTCATTAACCACTGAGATTATTTTGTTTCGTCCCCACTCTCCTGCCACCTTTGGGGCTTGGAATTAATTTAGTTAATGATATCGTTATCACTGTGTAAACAGAAAGCATCCTTTAACTAACATCTAAATCATGCCACATTCTAGCATAAGAAATCGATCTGTCTATCTAAGCCATTGAAAGTACCATCCACATGGCATACTAGGGCCTGGCCCCTGAAAAGGTTTTAGGCATCTAACTCCCATGGGGAGTAAATGCCTTTGGGGGTCTGGGCCCAGGTGTTTAAATAGTCCCTTACAATATTCCCGTTTTATTCCTGTCCCTTCAAGAGGAAATCTAGCAGTAGCTTTGCTGTGTTTCCATATTTCTATCAGATACTTGCTAGGATGGGGTCATGGGGCCAAATCCTCTGTCTGTGTTCAGGCAGCATTCACAGAAGTAAAGATGTTAGGCTTGGTCCCTGCAGGGTCAGAGCCCAGCCCCAACAATGCATCTGCTTCATTTGCAGACGGCACTAGAATTATGTAATTCAGCATGAGCTCACACTCCTTCCCCCACGTCACATGGAGAGCAGGACGGATCCCGGGCTGGGGCAGCTGCCTTCTCCCTGACATGAGCACACAGAAGTGTCAGTGTTAACATTCGTATGGAAATGGCCCGAGGCAGGAAATAGGTAACATCTGTCCCGGAATTCACAGCACCTGCTTCCTCACACAAAGTGTGCTGCTAACCAGCTCCCCCGGTAGGAACAGACATTGCGCTGTGTAACACTGTCAAGACAGCCAGCAGAATCACTGGTTCTGTCAATGGAGTGAAGCAAACATTTGTCCATTAACAATACATTCTTGTTTTAACGTGCACCGCTGACCTCCCTTCACATTGGAAGCAAACAATTCGGGGCAAAACTCTCCTCTTGCTGCCCCTGGTTAAAGCCAGTGACTTTTATTAAAGTCATCTACAAATTTACACTGGTGGAACCGAGAGCGGAATTTGGCCCTCCATGGATTTTTCTTAATCAACTTTTTAAAAAAGTTATTAAAGTAAGTGAATATAGTAATGTGATTGAAAGGCGCACGCTGGATCTCAGTAATGAGGCCATCCGTTCGGCCGCTGATCTGGGGTTGGACTGAATTGCTTGCTGAAATGCAAAACAATGGATTTGCACTGGAGTAGCAGGAAAGGGAATTTCCTCCAATGAGTACAGCGCAAAGCACACTTCACTGACTCAAGGATAGCTCCACACCCTGCACCGCCAATTCCATGGTCTGTTCAGTCTCTTTACTCTCTGGGGGCGTGTGCCAGGCCACAGCCTGATCCAAAAACCCTCTGAAGTTAGTAGACTGCAAAGGGCTTCGGAGCTGACCTAGGGTGCCTGCCTTTCCCCACAATGGTTAACACATTTTTTACAATTTATTTTTCATTTACTGAAATAAGAGGAGTGTATTTTCTCTTGAGAAAGAACATTAAATATTTGAGCTACCCTCCCCCAGCCTCCCTAAAGCACCTGCAAGGGTTCTGGCCATCACCTTCAAAGTTAATAACGAGTGCAAAGGAAATATGCTGCACATTCTTCGAGAGAAATTACTCTGTTTTTAAAATAAAAACATTTAGCCCACCTGTTTCCTGCCTGGAACAGCTCTGAGACCTAGAGGACCTTCTATGTGTCATAGGCAGCCATGGAGAGGAAGCAGCAAAAGACCAGAGGCATTTTGGATACAAAGTGCTTCTTCTTTACCGTGAAGCAGTTCTCAGTGTCTAGTATTTATGTTTCATGGTTTGCACTAGATAGGCCTATGCTGTAAAATCTGGTCCGGCTTCCCACCTCCCGTGGGGAAGGGACAGAGGTGAAGTTGGGTCCAGGGTTCTGGGTCAGAGAGGTAGAGAAATAAGAGCCATTGTACAATCTGCTTTGAGGTTTTTTGCAGCCCAAGCCTTACCTTCAGTGAAGTCAATAGAATCACACAGGGATGAAAATGAGCCACTGCAAAACTCTGTTACCGCAGCATCCCCCTCTCCCAAATAAACTCATCAACACTGAGTCAAGCGGCTTTTTTAGGTCTATCCACAGCAAACGCAGAAAGCACCTTGTGAAGTATTGCTTTTGCCTGTCTAGTTTTAAAAGTCCCAGATGACGAGACTTCTGGCATTGCCCCTATAAGCCGGTTTTTCAAGTTAAAAGGAACCTGGTTTCCTCAGAGATTCAGCCTCACGGCTCCTCTTCTTATGTGCATCCCATTAAACCCTCTTAAACCGCCCTAGCTAATTCCTGGCATTTGCACCCCCCAGTATTGGAAAGACCATTATCATGTTCCCCTTTTATTGACTCAGGACTCATTGGACATTGCTTGCTCTTTCAGTCTTAGTTCAGGAACCAGGCCCTCCAAAGACCTAGTCAATTTTGTCCTCTCCCTCCAGCACGTCCAGTTCTCACTGTTATGATATCAAATACTTAATTAAAATCAAGGTACTCATCCTGCCATCCCTAACTGCCACGTGTAGTGTTTGGGACAAGATGCAATCCGATTGGGATTGTGCCCCATAGGAAATGTGAGTACTGCCAGGTTCAGTCCCTGATTGTGTAATGACAGAAATAGTACTCGGCCCTGATCCAAAACCCATCCAGGTCACTGAAAAGAGTCCTATTGATTTCAGTGTGCTTTGGGTCAAGCCCCTGGTCCCCAGTCTGGATCCAATCTACAGCTGGAGGAACCAAGACTGGTCACCCCCCCCAAAGCTTCTGGGGAATAAATGTGAGAGTCTCAGATCAATTCCTACATCAAAAAACCCCATTGCTATTAACATTCTCAGCAAAGAGGCAAGGACTCCTCTCTTTCTTTGAGATGCTCCTTCCAGGCTCAGGAGGTCGGGGTTCACTGGCAGGTCACCCTTGGGGGAGTTAGCCTGGCTAGCACTAATTTTAGTGCCGTCACAGACTGGTGTAAGTTTGGGTTCTTTTCGCAGCCTGCCTGCCTCCGTCCAATGGGAAGTTAGCGTGCTGTCAGGGCCTCCACAACCTTTATCCCACACGCTTCTTCCCCAGTGCACACTTCATGATCTGTAACTACAGCTCTTCAGATCTTCTTTAGAAAAGCCCCCCTGGATGCACAGTCCATGGCCACATCTGCGTACACAGTGCAATTAAGAATGGCAAGCTGCGTTTAGATACAAGGGAACACGTGCATGTTCCTCTTGCTAAATCAGCCTCTTGGAGACACTACGCGGACTGTCTCTGAGAGTCATTGTTCTTCTTTCCTGAGCTGTCTCCATGGTGCAGTAAAAATGTACCACTGAAATAACCATGTTCAAATTAACAACATACAAGGCTGAGCAGCAGTCTTTAGCGAGATGTTAGCAGGAAGGATTTGACTCATAGTGATGGTAATGAAAACAAAACTCAGCAAAGACATAGCATTCCCTTCCCTTCCTCACTGAGTGCACTCCTGGTTCCCATCAAGTGTATCTTTCCTGGTAACTGACAATGTTACTCATGACATCTCCCAGAAAGGACCTTCTCCTGCTCCCTTTGAATTCACTGGCCAAATTCCCAGGGGCTTCAATGGGTTAGGAGTGGCCTCAAGAATCTTTTCGTATTCATATTTATGCTAAAGCAGCTAATGGCTGGAGTTGGAGGTCTCTCGGCACTTTGATCGTGTGGCAGCAGGGGAGGTGGAAGGTGTGGGTTTCATTACCAACCTGAAACACAAGATGGTTTGAACTTTTGGAAAAGCTGGGCCAGCTTTGGAGTAAGCCTGGATCACGTAATTTCCCTCGGGCTGACTATCAAGCGTGGGCCACACTGTTAGCAAACCCGGGCTGATTTGCAGTTCTTGGATGCCTATTTTATGCGTGTTGGTTTCTACTCAAAACCTGACCATTCTCAATGGTTTGGGCTGAGTTTCAAGTTGACGGTTAAGGTTTGTTTGAACACAGAAACTCGAAGCAAAATTCAGGTGGGTCCAAAGATGTGAGCAATTAAAACCAACAAAGAGTGTCGGAGAGCTGCCAGACTGGACCCACTGGTTGCTGTGGAACTCTACTTATTCTGCCTTAGTGACCAAGACAGTCACCAGCTTGTTGATTAGCTACACCAGTGGGTTTCAACCAGTGGTCCACGGATCACAAGGGTCTACAGCAGTGGTTCTCAACCTTCCTAATGCCGCGACCCTTTAATACAGTTCCTCATGTTGTGGTGACCCCCAACCATAAAATAATATATAACAATAGCAAACAATATGTGTTTTCCGGTGGTCTTAGGCGACCCCTGTGAAAGGGTCGTTCGACCCCCAAAGGGGTCGCGACCCACAGGTTGAGAACCGCTGGTCTACAGGATAAGATTTCCCAAGGCATCTGCACCTTCATTGAAATTTTTTAGGAGTCCACATATGAAAAAAGGATGAAAACCACCAAACTGTAATATTTGGAAAGTACTTTGAAGATATAGCTAAGTATGAGCTAGGAGGCTGAACATGGGGCTGGGAGCCAGGAGCATCCATATTCGAATCCCAGCCCTGCCACTGATGTATATGAAGTCTTGTGCAAGTCATGTGTGAGCACTGCAGATGTTCAGCCTGGCCTCTGTGTGCGCAGGCACATCTGTTATGTAAGTGGCTGACCTAGAAACATTTCTAACACCTGGGCATGCGTGTTAGAATTTGCACCAGAGTGATCCCAACGGGAGTTGCGAGTGTTAAGACTTAAATGTTTGCACATGCCCAGACATTAGACTGTTTACAGGGTGCGTGCAAGTGTCAGAAACGTCACAGCTGGTGCACAGGTGCTTGCAACCTCACAACGAAGGCAAAGGAGGTGGGTGTGCAAATAGCAGTGCCAGGATTTGAAAATGGTCGTCTTCCCTTTATTTTGCCTGTTTCTCAAGTAACTTGCTGGTTTAGTATTTGAAAAGGGCTAAATATGAGAATTACGACCGAGGGGCCAAAAGAAGGTAGTACCTCTCTCCAGGAGTCAAAAGCTACCGCGACGGACCAAGGAGAATTAGCCCTTGCCAAGTGTGATATAAAGCTGTCAGACTCCTTTTGCTTTCCGCCAAATGAAAATCTTGAATTAACTGGATTGTGTTTGATGTAGCAGCTGAAAATGAGTCCCTGGGATGGTGGGGAAATTAATATTTTATACCCCCACTGGGTAGAGAACATCAGGATGCGGGGGGCCCACGAGCGCATTTGCACAGATAAATACTGCTTACTTAGTTGGCCTCATGGAATGTGATGTGCTTGTTTTTCATGTAACGTCTCGGGAGCTGTGAGCTAATGTTAATTACAAGATCGCTAATTGGGTCCTGCTCATGAAATGTTTATTTTTCTCCATTTCTTGGAGCAATTAGGTCGGTAATGATCTACAGAATTACTTCATTAGAGGTATACATGGATAAATGACAGCTCACCACGCTCTCCAGGCTAGATAAGCTGCATATACTTGCAGGGACCATAAAGCAGATGAGACCTACACGCCCCACAAGAGCCGCTAAGAAAGTTATTTAACAAAACACGTGTTTCACTTTTCATCAGTGATACGGTTTTGCTTGTGTGAGGCAGATTAATAACACTAAACACACCGACTTCACTTACCACAGTGGGGACTGGCCATTAAGCCAGAAAAAGGGCTCTGGTATTTCCTTGGCCAAATGTCCTTTCTAGGTGGATATTTATCATTTTTCTCCCACTCGTTTCTTTCTTTAAGTGATATTTTTGGTGCTGGATTGTCCACCTTAGGGATAAAGGCTGTGCGTGTACTGGGGTCTGACTGCATGCCTGAGTTAGCATCGATGTCGGAGCAGTGAAGCCGTGGGGTCAAACCTGGGCAGATTAACATATGGGTCTATGGGCCCATGCCCAGGGGCCCACCAATGTGGGGGGCCCTCCACCCTGTGGCGCTGGAGGAGAGCGGGGGCACCCTGGGCTGGGTCTGGGCTCTGCTCTCCCACCTCGCCCCTAGGCCAGCCGGTCTACTCCTTGGGGTGGGGCGGGCCAACCCAGAGGCTGGGCTCTGCTGTCCATCCCCCCAGCACCAGCTCTCCCACAGGGGGCAGGGCCCTAGACTGGATGGAGGGTGTGGCCTCAGGCAGGGCCCTAGGTGTGTGGGGGGGCACCAGTGGGGGAGGCCCAGGGGCCCAGAGGCCACTAATCTTCCTCTGCTCACACACTCCACCACGGACTGCTAGCCTCACGAGTAATTTCCCATGGACGGTTCTGAGTGTGTTTGTCCTGCTGCTGTGTCACTGCTCCAGGCCCTACCTAGCTGCACTGAAACTCCCTTGGATATGTCTCCATAGCCACACACTGAGTGCAATTTTCAAAAGCACTTACGTGATTTAGGTGCTGAAGTACCATTTTCAAAAGTGACTTAGGTACTTAAGAACCCTGGTCCGAATGAAAATCAAAAGGACTTAGTGTCCTAAGTGCTTTGGGAACTTTTGAAAATGGGATGGACACTCCTAAATTGTTGAGGCACTTTTGAAAATTGCACGTTATGGCCTCGAGTACACCAGAGCCCATGCAAGGGCAGCGGAAGCTTCATCATACCACTCCAAGCCCCCCGACATGGAGAGACCACTTCCAGGAGTAAGAAAGCAGCTCCTTCTCTCTGTCAAACTAGCCAAGGTGGGAGGCAATTGTAATGGAATTTTTGGGATGTGGACACTTAGGCTATGTCTACACTAGAAAAGTTAAGTCGACTTTTGTTAAGTTGACTTAATACGGTTGACTTTAAGTCGACTTAAAGTCAATCTTATTAAGTCGACTTAACAAAGTCAACTTAACTTTTCTAGTGTAGACATAGCCCCTTGTCGACCTTATTAAGTCAACTTAATGCTTTAAGTCAACTTAATAATGTCGACTTAGGCGCTAATCCCCGTCCACACTGGCTTTAAGTCCACTTAAGGAGTTGATTTAAGGCTTAAGTTGACCTAAAAGGAGGTGTTATAAAGTTGACTTAAGGAAAGCCCAGTGTGGAAGCGGCTTTGTTTAGGTTGACTTAATCGTCCTTAAGTCGACCTATCTTGCCAGTGTAGACGCACCCTTAGTGGCTAGGAACCAGACTGAGACCATCATATTTATTGCAAATAGAGCATCACACAGCCTTCAGGCTAGGATGACAAGATGTCCTGATTTTATAGGGACAGTCCCACCATGCAGGGCTTTTTCTTATATAGTGCCTATTCTCTCCCAGCCCCCAGCCCAATTTTTCACACTTGCTATCTGGTTACCCTACTTTCAGGCAGTCATAATGCTAGACTTGTAGAGACAGGGACCTTTGCCAACAGAACTATACCTGTATAATGACACTGCTGTAGTTGTACCAGGTATTTGGACATCTTAGTCCAGAACTACAGTATCATTATTTTGGCTTAGTTCTGCCACTAAATTTCTCCATTTAGTCAACCCCTTATCACCACGATTAACCCAAGCTGGACTTCTTAGTGGCCTAGCCATGAAAGGCTCTGCCCATTGCCCATGCCTGAAACCTTCCATAACGCCACACTGCCATTCTGCTGGAATGCTGGCCTCGGCTCTGACCCAGAAGCTGCTGACCACAGTGGGTAGAGCAACTGAAGACCGGGGAGCTGAGGGGAGGCCTAGCACCTCACAGGAATAGATCCCAAGCTGACTGCCCCACAAAGGCCTGGGACCCGGGGACTTACCAGGGAACACACTCTTATTTTTTGTAAATGATAAGAAAACCCACAGCACTTTGAAGGTTTGAACCTCTTTCCTCTGAAGTCAACTGCAAAATTACCATTGCCTTCAGCAATTCAGATGTGCTACTCCGAAGTCGCGTCTTTGTCCTAGAGAACATTGTGCCTTTTATAAATTTCATTAGCGGCCAAAGTTTTATAGGACACCAAAATACATTAAGTAGAACAGGGTGAACTTTTTATTTTGACTGAAGCATTTTCCCATTCTAAAAATGGGGTTCCATCAAAGATGATTTTTTGGTGGGAGTTGAAGGCAGGAGGAAATGCCCTTTTTGGTTAGATTTTTCTTCCATTTTTTCAAAGGGCAATTTATAAATAAAATGGGGGGAAATGGAATTTTTCCTCCCACAGAATGAAAATTTTGATTTGACTACGTTTTTAGTCAACACCAAATGAAATTTTTTTGTCCAGTTTTGAAATTTCTGCAAAAAAAAAATCATAATGAACAAAAGGCTTCTTTACAAAATTTATATGGGGAAAAGGAGAGAGAACCCTATTTTGGAACCAGCTCTGATAGTAAGTAACTGTAGCACACAACAGGGGCTAAATGAATCCTTAGTGTCACTCTGTTACAGTCAATGGGTTATATCAGGATAAATCTGGCCCACAAATTCATTCTCTCTCCAGAGGATGAAAGTAACCATGTTTTCCTAACCCCTTCCCAAACTCTCCTGCTGACTATCTCACCAAAAGAACAGATGTTTAAAAAAAGATCAAATCTCTTTCAACCTCCTACAACCTGAAATGCACAAAATATTTCCTGCTGAGACAGCACATTCACCAGAGAAAGGAAGGATCACGTCGGAGAGGCTAGTGGGATTGGCAGACGCTTCCTAACCTTGCTTTCATTCACATTTTTATCAGCTGCCATGTTTTCCTTCTGTTCCTTGTAAGCTTTAGCGTGGGCTAAGCTAAGACCTAGCGTTTGATGTCTGGCCCTTTGTTCTACATCTCAGTCGCCTACCATCCCCACCCTTTGGGTGAGATTTTTCATATTTTCATAGCAATTATTTTTTACGTAACTTCTATGAGTCTCTATTCCTATTTGCTTTAAAACACACACACACACACACACACACACACACACACACACACACACTCACACACACACACAAGCCAGCTTTGTGAGGTGATAGCCACAGGATAAGCTGTGATTCCTGTTGTGTGTTTGCAAACCAGCTCCATGGAATGCTCTATGCCTCTTTCTTACACCGTGTACTTCTCGCTGTGCACTTTTTGTCTGTTGCTTCAGGGTTATATGTGATCTGTTTTACGTCTATGAGATTTAAGACCTTCAGCCTTTACATTCCCTCCAGTCACTGGAAACATTTACCTTTGATGGCGAGAGTGGCTGGTTCGAGTGAAATGCTGGAGTAAGGACTCCTGGTTCTCCACTGATGAGCTGAATGCCACGGGAATCAGGGCTCCTGCGTTCTTTTCCACCTTCTCCTACTGACTAGCTGTGTGGCTCTGAGCAAGCTACTTCACTCTGCTGTGCCTCTGTATAACCATCTGTAAAATGGAAACAATCCTCACCTACCTCACAGGAGCGCAGTGAGGCTTTCTTAGGGCAGGGCTCCACCGGAAACACTTCAGGGGCACCACTGTAGCTCTTCAGCGAAGACACTGCTATGGTAGCAAGAGAGCTTCTCCTGCTGGTACAGTTAATCCATCTCAACAAGAGGTGGTAACTATATCATTGGAGAAGCCTTCCCATCAACTGTCCACACCAGGGGCTAGGCCAGTGTAACTGCGTCACCCACTCTACACCCTGAGTGAATGACATTGTTATCCTAATATAAGTTTACAGTGTGGACCTGGCCTCCCATGGAAAGCTCTGTGGAAGCAAAAACTGTTACTAAATTCTGGTTGTTTGAAACCAACCGTAAAACTTTCCTCTTCAAATCAGGGCTGAGAAAAGCCGCTTGGTTGTGTGCTAAGTTCCAAAGGGGTAACCAGTTAGTCTAGGTCAGCCAAGCAAACAAGGGGTCCTGTGGCACTTTTAAAGACTAACACATTTCTTTATCGCATGAGCTTTCGTGGGAGAAAATCCCACTTCGTCACCCTGACGAAGGTCACTACACCCATCTGGCCGTACCACCTCTCTCTATAAACAGGTCCCAGCTCCCGGACCCTCATATTGTCATGTCAATCTGTATGGCAAGCACATCTATCCAGAGGGAAGCTCCGGAACACACGCTACCTGACAGCCCATGGCATCGCCCAGCTGACGTTTCCTGTTTATATCCTGTCCTGAGGCTTTGTCCCAACTGGATTCAATTCCTGGCAACAGGAGAACAGAGATAATTCCAGCAGGAAGTCGTGGGGAGGGTGGGGGGATGGAAGGTGAAGGGCATAGCCTGGCCTCTTGCTGGGAGAGGATGTGAATGACTTCCCGTCTTCCTTTATAAAATAAGTCAAATGTTGATATAAATGGAGCCACTTTCCTTTCCCCTCCACCTTTTTTGTTATTAATGAATCAACTTATTTATTTTTTTAATCATTTGCTTTTCTGTCAGTGAAATCTGTGCTGAGGATAGACGGATATGCAGCCTAGACCAGCAGCAGAAGAGCACAGTTAATAATTATGACAGAACGAGGCATTCTAAACAGGCAACTTTCTTTCTGCAAAGCAACTGTAAGAAATGACAACCTCTTACTCAGCAGATTGTCACACTGCATGTTCTGAGTCACAGGTGCAAGCCTGGTTGCCCAAAAATCTCCACCGATCAATGCTTTACAACGGAGAGGGCTAGCGGCACCTGTCTGCCACACCATGAATGAAAGGGTCTGTTGAGATTCCTATAATGAAATATCTGTAAAAGACAGCGTGTGTCAACCTCGACTCACTATTGGTGTTGTTATTGTACGCAGGGTGAAATGAATCTCCAGGTGACTGGGCACTAATGCCCTGATTTATGTGGGAATTAATTGATGCATGGACTTTGTGCTGATCTACCACAGGGGTGAAATTCGGCCAGAAGGGCATAATTCAAATCCAACTGAAGTTAATGGGAAAATTCACATCGACTTTGAAGGACGTTGGATTAGGCAAGAATTTTACTCTGACGCATTGGTCCAGAGAAGCGAATAAACTAAGTGTGACATGTGAGCACAAGGGATAGCAGAGGTCCATGCACCACTTACTCTAAGCAATTGTCGATCCACTGAATCATGGTGTATGTGTAAAATATCTAGTCGGGTGCCTGATGGATCTGCTTATGGCTGATAAGCCCAGCTCAGGAGTGACACAGCTTGTGTCAAAATTCATAGCTCCAAGTGTTGTCTGAGTTAGAGTCCAAGATTACAGCATGCAGGTTTATTCTTTCTCACTTGGCTTCCATTCTCTGGATCAAAGCCACTTTGTGTTAAGCTGCACTCAGTGCCAGATACGGATATTGTCTCTAGATTGGACAGGATTTTGCACCACTTAAACCATATTTAAAAGAGCATTTCAAGGGTGAATAGGCCACGAACTGACCCACTGCATGGAGGCAAATTTACCCAAGATATGTGCACTGTCAGGTGTCTAATAGTTACTATATCAAGATTCCAGGAGAATTTGGCAAGTGCACATGCCAACAGAGCTGGTTAGACACACGTGGATGCATAGAAACCTGATCTGCATGTAAGCCCCACAACTGAATGTGCAAAAAGAACACACAGCAGAGCTGGCTGGAAACTGGAACTTCCATTCCATGAACACACGGCCATTTTGAAACAAAAATAGCTCCAAATCAGAATGAAAAGCCAAACTTTCGAAATGTCCCACAAAATGAATATTCTGAAAAATGTCAGTTCCGGATCATCGACACTTTTCATTTCAATAATGCTGAATCGATTCAGTTAGATGACGTAAAACAGCTTTTTTCAGCTTAATTTGAATTTTGACTCATTTTGTTTTGACTTTATGATATGTTACAATATTAAATACATATAAATGTATCAATAATACTAAATTAATCATAGAAGACTGGAAGGGATCTTGAAGGGGCATCTAGTTCACCCTCCTGCAGCGAGGCAGGACTAAGTATTACACAGAGTATGCCTGAAAGGTGTTTTTTGAACTTGTTCTTTAAAAACTTTCAGTGATAGAGATTCCATAACCTCCCTAGATAATTTGTTTCAGTGCTTAACATCTTTACAGTTAGGAAGTTTTTCCTAATGTCTAACCTAAATTTCCTATGCTGCAATTTACTTCTTGTCCTGTCCACAGTGGATAAGGAGAACAATTTATCATCCTCTTCGTAATAACCTTTTATGTACTTGAATGCTGTTATCATGTCCCCCCTCAGTCGTCTCTTCTCCAGACTAAACAAATGCAGTTTTTTCAGTCTTTCCTCATAAGTCCTGTTTTTTAGACCTTAAATCATTTTTGTTGCTCTCCTCTGGACTTTCTCCAATTTGTCCACATATTTCCCGAAGTGTGTGCCCAGAACTGGACCCAGGACTCTAGCTGAGGTCTTCTTAGCGCTGACTAGAGTGGAAGACTTTTTTCCACCATTATTTCCCGGAATAGAACACTCCAAACAAAATGAACTGAAATAATAAAGTCCACATTAAATTTCTGTATCTTGACAAAACAAAACTGTTGATATAATCAAAACGAGATCAGAAAATCAAGTTTCATTTAGACTTTTTCCCATCGAAAATGTTGTCAAAAATGGACACATTCGTGCAAAATGTTTGGATGTTGACAAAGCTGCATTTTTTTTTTCCAGAGGAAAACTGTTCCCTCAAGCAAAATGCCGCCAGATCTAGCACAATGTTGCACTCCTAAACTGTCTGGAAAACTGATTCCTGGTGGTAAAGGAGCTGAGATTCTGTTCCCAGGGCTGCTGACTGTCATGAACTTCTTGCGTTGCCTTGGGCAACTTACTTAACTCTCTGACATACGCTCAATAATACTCCCCTACCGACTCCACAGGGGTGTGGGGATTCGTTAGTTAACCTTGGGCAATGGTGTGAGTACAAAGCACTAGAGCAGCATTGCTATGAATGTCAAAAAATCATTTGGGTTAATTATTTTGGGTCCAGTCACCCTTGAAGACGCTGGGCTTTTAGCACACCTGAATCCTTCAAAGTGTCTGACATTTTCTCCCCCGAAAGCTCATGCGATAAATAAATTTGTTAATCTTTAATAGAGCCACAGGACTCCTTGTTTGTTTGGCTGAATCCTTCCATCTTTTTTGTTGAGACAGGACTGTGTATTTTAAAGCTGCCTGGAGCCGATGAACCAATCCTGGAACTGCACAGCTATATTACACTTCCCTACCTAGCTGGGGTGTTCTGAGGATGAATTACATCGCCTTAGCTGGTGCACAACATTTTGAGATTTAAGGCGCTGTGTGAGATGTAAATAATCACTAATTAGTACTTAATAATAATGATACTAGGTACTAAAATGGCAAATGTTGAAAGCACTCTGCAAGGACTCCATACTTGACCTAACCTCCCTGCATTAAGATAATACCATCCACCTCCTCTGCGTAATTGCAGGGTGGAGAGGGCTTGGCGTGTGCTGTTTGCTGCTGCAGTGATGGACAGATAGCCCAAGATTAACCACAAGCGAATCAAAGGCAGCCAATTTATCGGGCCATTCCGCAATTACCTCCTCATGTCTATGTGTCACCAGAGGGCTTTGAGATGGATGCTGCATTTACAATCCTGGGGAGTGGCTCTCTTTTTTTTTATAAAGGCCTCTGTACACATTTGTCTCCCTGAGGACATCAGATTCCCTGAATGGCCATGAGATAAAGGAAATAGTCAAGAAGAGGAGAAAGCCTCCATCATTAGCTACTCTGACAGGACAAAGTGACACAAGCAGCTTTCAAAAGAAACCAGGGTTTCCCAATTATCTTCCATGCCAGGACACTGAAAGGGAAGGGAGGGGGGTCCAGTGTGTTCCTGCAGAACTTTTATTCCCCAGAGATGGAAGGAGAAGTTCCAACAAAAGAGACACAGAAACTTATTTTGCTGCCACAACAGAAACCTGTCCACAAGTGTATTTGGGTCCCTGACTGCTGTGCAGATGGGACAAACTACGGAACTACAAATAGTGGATCCACCTTGCGCACACACAGCTCTCCCAGGGTGGGAATGTCTAACAGAGGCCAAGTCCCACTGAACATCAACAGAGGTGGCATTTCTAAAGCATTTAAACGGAAATCCCACCCAAAATCTAGGTGTCCACTTAGTAGACAACAACAACTAATTAAGAAAGAAAATCTACTCCACTCATTTCTGCATCATCTTTACTGCCTACTGCAGAGCGTTAATTCTGTTGCTGCGATTTACAATATTTGCAAGTATTTAAATGCTGTTGTGGGTATCTCTAATCTGCAGAGTGAGTTTAGAATCGATGGTGGGTTTTTATAATCTGCATAATCTATCGCAGTTTCAATTCCTGCATCAGGGTTTATTTCATCAAGCTGCCATACTTTTTATAAACTGTGTGTTTAAATTGTTAGTTCCCCTCACTTACCCCTGTGACTCTCCTTTAGCTTTTGGCTGTCAGTCAGGACCCCACTTGCATTAGTGGGAGGGCACCTTTTCATACCTAGTGCCACTCTAGCCGATATCGTTCAGTGGAGCCCTGGTAAGCCAGAATCATAGACTGGACATGAACAAGGGCAGGAGTGGGTAGCCATTCAGACCCTACAGCTGGCTGTGGGAGGGTCCACAGCAGAGGGCACACAAGGGCTTCAGGATTTGGCCTACGTATTAAAAATCGACACGTATTAGTTCAGAAAACTGTAAGTCTGGCAGTCAGGCCATTCTGTCCAGTTTGGATACTGAACTCATGTACCAGTGAGGAAAATCCTGCACTTTTACTGCCTTATTTAGGCAAGTGCCAGATGCCAGAGGAGCCTGAAAGAACTCCTCCCTCGAGGGGTTTAGATGTCTCAGGCAGAGTGGAGCAGGGACACGGGAAGAAGAACGTTGCACTGTTTACCAGTTCTTGTGAACTGAGTATTTAAGCAGCTAATCATGGGGTATGTTTAAAACAAAAGCACATCATAAAGGTATTAGCCTTAAGAATTTCATTAGCATCATAGCTTTCAGGACCAGAGTCCTGATTTTTATTGTACCTGTTAAACTAGCCACAGGGATCGGCAAGGAGGAAAGAAAAATGAATGGCCTTGGTCTAATCACAGCTGGGCCACTGTGGTTCTGCTTTGAAAAGCGACAGATCTGCTCAGTCAGACACTTGTGGCAGTGACAGCTGCTGACCTGAGAAACAAAAATAATCATTTGCCACTTTTTTTTTTATTCCTGTTAGCCCTCTAAAGCCAGCATAGCTCTGGGAGACAGAGCTGGAGTCTATTCTGGCTCACATATCATCAATAGCATTGTCTGTTGCGCTTCATTGACACCTGTGCAAAGTCAGCCAAGGCTTGAGACGGACCAGGTTCACAGAAAGTAGAATTCAAAGGCAGTGGGGTTCTCTAGATGTGAGTGAGCCTTACAGAACTGCTATTACTGGCCAGGGCTCATGAGAAGGTAAGGTTTGGTTCTCAGGTCCCAGATATAATTATGGGATTGGGATCCCCAGATGACTCATAGAGTCTTAACATGCTCTTTTTCTTCATGTCTGAGCAAGATTTTAGTCTTTGAAGAAATGCTCTATTGTTGTTAGTTTGATATGTACTAGCCCTTTGAGGGAAGCTGCAGCAAATAGGAGGAAGTGCGCACATGTTACATGCATGGCATACACCGGCAGAGATGTTAGATGAACAAACACTCTCGCTGGAAGGCTGCAAAATAACACTTCTTTCATTCTTAGGTCCAGAAGAACTGACAGTCACCAAAACCAGAGCGAGACAAAGCAGGCTGCTTCCTAAAGCAGATAGATAGGCACGACTCACCACACCTGATCTTCGGCTGGTTCTTTCCAGACTGAGTCTGACTGCATTTCCTTCCAGAGGCCCTAGCCCGAAAGCAGGACTGGACTGGCCCGTCAACTCTCTCAGAGTGACAGCTAGCAGTTCCAACACACCACACCTCAGCTTAATTCTCTATATTTAGAGGTAATTCTTGGGTCAGAACTGGGGGTAGTATAGGGCTGAGATTTCTGGACGAGGGGAATGCCTGCATGCTATTTGCAACTGCCCCTATTCTAGGATGGGTGCATACATACAGAAAACAAGCTACATTTAGAATATACCCAGACTCTGACCGACAGTGGCAGATTTCTCCTCCCCTGGAAAACTGATCTGCAAGGTCCCAGAAGAAGGAGCAACAATGGTATCATTACATTAAACAATAAACATGCAACTGTTTTCTTTTCTTTTCAGACTAAATCTGAGATTTAATGTAATCGCAGTAAAGTGAAAAGCAGCTCTACCTCTGAAGTTATCAGTCCTAATACACCTCTTACAAATAGTATCTGCTATGGAATGCAACAGTTATTAACTAGTGCCAGAGGGATGAAAAAGTTCCTACGCACCTTATGGACTTACTGGTGATGAGCAAACGTCAAAGGGTGCAGATCCTCACCTGGTATATAGAAGTGTTGCTTCATTGAGTGGTTTATGCTGGCTGAGACTCTGCTCCCAGATGTTTATCCACCTCTATCCCAGCCTCTTGGGGTAGCAAACTGTGAGAGGGATACTCTCCCCCAGCCCCTCTTGTGATATTTCAACACTTGCTCCTTTCAGTCCCAGCTGTACACAGGTAAAGGAAGGGGCGTGGGGTACCGAAAAGAAAATGAATGATAATCCTGACCATTTATATTGTGCCATTCATTTCAAAGTGCTTCACAAACTGCTAACGCCTCCCAACAGTCCTGGTAAAGATGTATGGTGAATATTCTCATTTCCTTAACCCAGCTGGGGAAATTGAGGCACCAGATGTTTAAATGACTCACCCAAGGTCACACAGGAAGGCTGTGGGTTGAGCCAGAGACAATCCAGCTCTTAGGGCTCCCAGTCCTGTGCCTTAGTTACAGGATCACAGAAGAGTCCCATAATGAGGGGAAAGGTTCACGAACCTTCAGACTATGTTTGCACTGGTATATGAACAGGGGCAGCCTATTCCCTATCAGTTTAAGAGCATATAACCTGGTGGCAGAATGGGATTTACCAGCTGAGTAGGCTCTCTTAAACTAGTGAGCAGAGCCCACGACCAAAGCTCCTTTACGTGAAGGGGATCATCACAGCCTCATGGAAGCAGGGATGTCCTCTGGGCCAGACCCAGGCCAAACCTGGCCAGTATTTACATTCTTCAGCCCAGAAGGTCAAACAGTGAGTGTCTGTTGAAAAGCATGAGTGCCAGAACAGCCACTGTTATCACGATCCCTGGAAAAGGAACAGCGACTTGCAGACTGGCGGGAGAGGCCAGTGGATTTTTTAGGAAACGTTATGGCCTCCGAAGATGTGTTTTGAAATGTTCTGATTCCTAGGGCTGCTTCTGAGCTACTTTGGAGCAGTGTGTTCCTCTGAACCAACCGTTATTCTTATCGGGGTAAAGCTGGAGTTACTGGAATGCTCCCCAATGCGGCTGTGTTATTTAACCTGCTTGTCGGTCTGTTTCCGGGCCGGCGGCATAGAAATGTGCAGGCAGGCTGGACTCTTACAAGCACAGATTGTCTCTGAGAGCCATGCAGCAGCAGGAGACGAAGGTAGGGGCTAGTTAATCACTGGGGACTTGGCGTGCATTCTGTATAGGGAAGTGAAGTAAGAACCCGGCACATCTCCAGTGTAGGTTACTTGGTGCTGGGGCCATGGTTCTGGGTGCCCAGGAGTAAGCAGGTGCTATGTATTCCCAGGCCATAGCAAGGGGGAAACAGGGAGGGGATAGTGACTCAGATGAAGTCTCTTGAGTAAGAGCAATTTACGCAGCATATGTTTCTCAGGGCTGTGTCTAGAGGCACAATCTAGCCCTGCATGAATAGAGAAGGAGAAAGCCAGTCACTAACCAGGGGCTCTGCTAGTTTATCTCATCAGAAGCAGGGCGGGCTGTTACTTTGTCTGGAGTCCACTAGAGGATCTTCGCTTGCTGCTGTGAATTAGCTCTGAGCTTGCACTTTTCTATCTAATCTATCTGTCTGCACATTAATGCCACGCTCATCATCAGCGCAGTATCTGAGCACCTTTTACATATCAGTTTCTCTTATCCCTTTTCAAGGTGACACCACCCTCCCAGAGCCTGTGTGCCCAAGAAGCACGGATGTTTCCTAGGGTTTTGCAAGAGCTAGGGTTGGGATACGTCACCCACAAGATATGCATTTGAAAGCCACACGGCATGACTGCTCTGCTGTGAGCAGACAGTCCTTTGGGCAAGCAGCACCCTGCAGGGACATGCGGTACCTGTGAGCAGCTACCAACTGCCAGGAAATACCAAATGCTGTGCTTGACAGCCACTGCCTGGGCGTGAGCAGGGCACACAGCCCCACAGGCCTGTGGATCCCATATGTCACCTTTCTGCAGGGATCCAAGGCTATGTCGACACTTGCTAAAATTAGTTCAAATTAGTTCATTCGAACTAACTAATTCGAACTAATTTTAGTTAGTTCGAATTAGCTTAATTCAAACTAGCATGGCCCCACTGGAATGTTAGTTCGAACTAAGCAAGCACTTGCTTAGTTCGAATTAGCGAGCCCCATTCATTTCAATGGCCGGTTAATTCGAACTAAGAAATGAGTTCGAATTAACATGGCCACATTGGTTAATTCGAACTAGTTAGTTCGAATTAACCCCTTAGTTCGAATACCCTATTCCAACTTATTAGTTCGAATTAAGGAAGCCCTTAATTCAAACTAACTAAAGCCTAGTGTAGCCATGGCTTTAGTTAGTTCAAATTAAGCTTCCTTAATTCAAACTAATTTGCCAGTGTAGACATAGCCTAAGAGTGTGACTGTCCCTCAGAGGGTTGCTAAGGGGCCCTGCCTCATTCCCTACTGGGCAGGCAGGGCAGTTCAGGAAGGGAGCTGATATGGATTAGCTTCATTCTAGGTGGCCTCCTTTCACTCCAGTATAGCCCAGTCCTCTCTCCAACAATGCTAACTTGCATGATGCATGTAAACACTTCACCCAGCAAAGCCTAGGAACCGCAAGGATATGTTGAGGTAGGGAGAAGGTTTTAATTAAGATGTGGTGCAGAATTTCCTCTAACCCACCTTCCTGGGTCCTCCCTGTCTCGGGAAGCAACTGTGTCAGTGTCCCTTGTCCCCACTGAGAAATCTCAGCACTTCAGCACTCAGACCATTAGGGCAGACAGGGAACGCAAGCGTTTTATCACTGGTTATGCTTTCATGCACCCCTGAACAGCAATCCCAAAATGCAAGGAAATCAGAGCCAGCCACACAGGTACGTGGTCAGTCAAAACATGCAACAGTCAAGCCAGCAGCAGTCTGAACAAAATATGGCAGGTATGCACGTGCACCGCCACCCCACCGGACTACAGCGTTCAGGGAGCAGGCACCAGAAAACAAACAGGAACAGGGCGCAGGCGGCACCGCACACAGCAGCCACTACCCCTCTGTGTCATCCCACACTGCATATCTTCAATCACCCCCCCCAGCTTCTTCATTTACATGGCCAGAGCTAGGCCAGGCCAGCTTTGCAGGCCAGATCAGCTGTGTGTGTGGTTTTGGAGGCCACAGCTAGAAAGAAAGGAGAGGTTTGTGCTTAAGGCCCCAGTTGTGGCATCAGGAAATCTGAGCTGTTTTCCCAAATTGCAGGGGGCATCTGCGGACAAGTCACCTGCTCTGTCTCTTGCACACCTTCCCCATCTGTAAAATGGGCTGATAATCCATAAACATTTCAGAAGGGCTCTTTGCGTCTTAATTCATTGCAATGCATTAAAAGCCATCAGCTCCTTGGAAGGAAACCACTAACTCAAGGCATATTAGTTTTATATCCCCCCCCGCTCTGCCGCCCCCCTCCCCCCCACAGCATTACAAAATCCCTGGAATGTAGACCGTATTTTCACTAGGAACTTGCTTGCAGCAGAAAACAGCCTCTCTAAGAGGAAGCATGGAAGAGTCACGCCTTGTCAGACACCTTTCTCTGCTCTCCACACGTGTCTCCCAAGCTTCTCACAGGATCTGCTGCTGTGCTTTGTGTCTCTGCGTGGGATCAATGTCTAGACACCTCCCAACAATACCCTGATGCATTGTTTTTAATATGCTTGGCCTTGGGGTGAGGTTTCCCTCCATCCAGTAGCTGTTTATTTTGCTCTCTCCCCCCCGAGGCCTACATACATTACCTTTATCCACGTATCACAATCCCCTCCGGGTAACAAGGGAGGGTTTTACTAGTAACGGACTGAAGCCAAACTGCGCTCATTGCAAGAATTCACACGTCAGGTTAAGCAAACACAGCGGAGACACACGGCTTCCCCAACAATCGTTTCCTTCAGCAGACACCTCAAGCTGGTGTGGCTGGTTTAGAATGGTATCTAAGCAGAGCATGTCAGTGAAGTTTATATCAGACTCATCCAACCGGCTGATAATTATAAGCTAATATGAATGGCTCCACTGAGTAGGCTAATGAGCGATGCTACCCTCAGAAGATAGATTGTTCCAGCTATGAATTGATACACAGCAGGAAAGCCGTAGGAGTGATGCTTCTCTTTTACCGGGAGGGAGAACGTGTCTAGGTTTAAAGGATCCAAACTGTCTTCCACAAGTTATAATTGGGTCTGACCCTAACGAGCAACCTGGCTTCCAGGGACAGGAAAGAACACCAGCTGGTGGGGGGAGAGAGCTGCTTTCAATAAAGAGTGGGACAAACAGACATGACTGTCAAGAGGTCAGCCCCCCTGGCACAGGCCATGCAAGTCTGCATTGCTCTCAGTCTGCCAAGGAGCCATTTTGGGACAAAGGCCCAGCACCACGCACAAAAGAATATTACGGACTGAGGAAGCTTCCCTCAGACAGAGAGAGGCTGGACTAATTATCCCGTGGTTAGGGCCTAGCCTAGGCTTGCAGAGTCCTAGATTCAAGTTCCCGCTCTGCCAGATTTCCTCTGTGATTTCGGCAACGGGGCCAAGCTTTGAAAATCTCGCCTCTTGTCTCTCTGGGCCTCCATTCCCCATCTGTAAAATGGGGATAATGGCATTTGCTGGTGGCAAACAGCATCGGGAGGATAAATACTTTTTTGTTCTGTGTTTTCCCAGTGCCAAGTGCACCGGGGTCCTGGCCCAGGGCTGGAGCACCTAACAAAAAATAAATACTGCTACTAATAAATATATTAAAGATGGTGCGGCGCTAAGATAATGGGGGCAGATAAGGAGCGTAGCCAGATTAAGGCAATAGGGCAGGATCGTGGAGTAACAGGCCACACCATATTGCAGCACCGTGCCTTCACCTTCCAGGCTACACACACCTCCACCGCCCCTTTGGCCTAACTGCAGTCTAGGCCCAGGATGCTGTGGGCCATGGGGTTGGGAGCCTTGGAGTTTATTTGGAGATTATCCCATTGCTCAGTTCATTGGCTGGGCAAACAATAGCGAAAAAAGAAAAGCCAGAGCCAGTGCTTATGGGCCCGAGCAGGTAAAACAGAAGGGTCAAGAAGATAAACACGTTCCCAATCGGCTCCTCTGAGGCCCAAGGCCAGAGCTCTTTCAAGGATTAAGTCCCCAGTGCTTGTATGAGTCACGTATTTTCCTACTTATCAATAGGAATCTCGGCAGGCTCACGACAGCAAAGCCCAATCATTCGAAGAGGGTGAATGTAACCACTACTGGCAAGAAGAGAGAGATGGGCTGAGCTATAACAGACTTAGTGACCATCTGGAAACCTTAGCTGGGCACCGGACACCCAGCCTCTGTTATTGCCTAGAGTACAAGCATGTTCGTTCACGTATTGTGTGTATAGATAGGCACCACCAGACATTCCTTTGCCCCCACACGAAGTGCTGAAAGCATGCACTGCCTGGGACCAGGAGAAGTGGAAATCTAACAGTGGAGAAGGCTACTCCACTGGCAACCGCAGTACACCCCGCCAAGGTATATTTCATACTTGGCCATGACCTAGCCAAACATCTGGGCTGGGCACTCCTCATGGGTGCCCAGTCTGTAGATTCCTTTGATCAAGAGAAGAGTTGGACAGGAGTAGCCAGAAAATTCAGTTCTTCAAACACAAACAGTTCCTCCTGCTGAATTCAGTGCCTGATGGGTATGGCCCCTTTGTCTAATTTGATTATAACCCTTGGCTGGTATTATTAACTAGAGTACGCCTTTATTTGATCATTTTGCTCTCTTTAGGCAGGTTTTATTGGGTAATTCAGTGACTGGCAATAGAAAATTACACATAACTCCCAGTGAAGAGCGGATTCTAAATGTCAATTCAATACACAAAGATGTACATGCATTGCATTTCTGATTTGCTCATGCAATAACTGCAATTGCTCAAGCAAAGTGGGAAATTGCTGGTTAGACACAAGCGGCCACATGATTTTGCACATAAATCTACTTTTTATTTATAAAGAAGTGCAAAAAACAACAATAATTCTGAGGAGCCAGGAGGGGAAAGAGCTTTAAGTAGATGCAGCAATAAAGGATGTGTCATTTTGCTGGCTTTACATCCCCCAAGGATTTCACCAGGGAATACTCTCCGTCCTTTCTGGGCAACAGTCCACTTTCTTTGGGCCACAAGAACAGCACAAAGGGGACAGAGGAAGGGGCTGAGACTGGTTCTATTGCGAGTGTGATGAACACACATGTAAGCTCTAATACACACTGCAGTGAGTGTAGGAATAGCGGAGCCGTGACTTATTTCAATCAAAACAATAAGGAGAGACATGGCTGAAATAATGGAAAGGCCTGTACTTCACCAAAGCTCTGATCCAGACGCTCACGTTGTCTCTGCCCTGAGAAAACACAGACACCTCCCGCTCACATGCAATGTGAGGAACTTGCAAATGATTTAGCATGTTGCAACTCAAGACCAAAGGCCGCTTGTTGCAAAACAAACCGCACTTGATGTCACCACACAGCTGTGAAGAGAGAGTTCCCCCCCTCGCCCAAATCACAGCAAATAGCCACAGAGAGCTGTGAAGTCAAGTTACGGGCAGCCCCTTTGGCAGTTACGAAATGAAATCAGTGTTGGATGGTCCTCATTAAAGAGGCAGCAAGCTTTGTGCAATCCTGTGATGTGGCAGAACATCGCTCACATAACAGATGACTACAAGGGAAGGGGAAGGCAGATCAGTCACGTGTTACTGAGTTCAGGGCACTCACCATCACGCAAGGCTTCACAGGGTCAATTATATGAGACACACCCAGATGGTCAGATGACACTTCAGAGTCCAACATACCCAAGGCAAAGACTTACACTCCAATCCGTTCCGAAACACACTCCCACTAGCTACCATCTGAGGCCAAGAGCTTTGCAGACTTCCAAAAAAGGTCAGACAAGTGAGCACCCGCATTAGTAGGATTAAACCATCATATTAAGGATCTGAATCCTCCGGCTTTATTGGCTCAAGCCAACCATTAAGTGTCCGGGTTAGATAGGAAGTTCCCCAAGGGGACAGTTATTCCTTCATTGACCTCTGTGGGGTTTCTTGCCCCAGCCTCTGAAGCATCTGGCAGTAGCCACCGTCAGAGACAAGATATTGGACTAGCTGGACCCTGCTTTTGATCAGTAGGGCACATGTGTTCCCACGCAGCTGCTGTTGTAAGTTCCAATATGCACGTGATCCTCTACTTGGAATGGAGATCCCTCATCCCTGGCAGATTTCTGAGCTGCAGAATGCATATGACCCCTGCTAAAAGACATGCCATTCATCTAAGGCTCTTACATAGGCCCCATTCCCGTAATGTCTGAGCACCTCCCAACCTTTCATGTGCTTATGCTCAAAATACCCTGGGGAAGCAAGTCAGAGTTATTGTCCCATTTTACAGACGGGAACCTGAGGCACAGACAGGCTAAGTGACTGGTCCCAGGTCACCTTGGAAAAGCAGAGAGTTGAACCCAGGTTTCCCAAGTCCTAGACTAGTGCCCCGACTGGCCTGTGATGATTCCTCTCTCGTTAGAACAATGAATGAATGGGGATGGACCTGTAGCTTTATAACGCGCTGTTTTTCTAAGGAACTAACAGGGCCAACCTTGCAATTGATTTTCTCTTATTTCCCTCTCGCTGCTGTTTCAGCACTTCTGAAATCCCATGCTGCTCTTTTGGCTTCCCGATGAAGAGTGCTTCTTTCCACCAGTCCCAGGAGCCTTTACGGGTGCTTCATCTGCCCTTGTTCATCCTTCTCAGGATCTGGAGCTAATTCAGAAAGAGAACCTGGGCCAAGAATGGCTGGACAATCACTTGACTGCTCTGTGTGAGCTGCAATCCCTGCCAGCTCCCAGACACGGCTGCGTTTGTAGCCTTCACCTTGTCTCTCCTCATGCCCCTTGGGCTCTTCTGTACCCGGGAGCAGACGCAGCAGAGAAAGATGACGGAGCGAGGCTCTCATCCAGAACTTTTGGCCATAATTCCTGCCAATTCTGTCTCCACTCCAGGGCGGTAGATGATATCATCACTTGGCAATCTGCACCTCTGGTTTACAGATGAAGGAGTTTATTCTGCAAGGTGCTGAGTTCCCTCTACCCAGAGTGAACTAGCCAGCCAGGATCTCCTAGGCCCTAACGCTAACCAAAAGCCACGTGTTCCAGTGTTAGCATCCCATTTCCACCGTCGGTGGAGACCTGCTAGGCAGTCAAGAGTTTTTCTTTCATTTTGGCAGATACTGAGCCCATGGCTTGTAAACTAAAAGCTAGTTGATTTGAATTTTCCATGGACAGTTTAGAGTCATGACTAATTCATTATCCACACATCTCTAATTAAAATGCTGCCCAGTGGGCTAATCAGGGCTGGAAATTAGCCAAATGTCCCCCTAGCCAGGGTGGGTCAGAAAGGTCCAATGTGGCTTGAATTTGGGGTGTAGTATCACTTACCCTGCTGCATCCAAAGCACAGGGCAGCTGGGCTAGGAGATCTCTCAGGACACGGAATATTTTAAAGAACAAAGTGTAGCTTTTCAGAAAGGAGTCCTGCAAAGTCAGGGACTGATCCAAGCTCAACAAAGTCAATGGGAGTCTTTCCTTTTCCTTGGGATCAGGGGCTAAATGCTGTTCCAGACTGGTAGCAGTGACTTGGATTCCTGAAAATATATTTTATTTCCATCCATACATGCAGAAAGAGCTCACTGGCGCCTGAGAACAGCATTTCACGAGGCCAGTCTTACAGAAGCTCCCTCTGCCTTCGGCACTTGCTGATTGTTTTCCTTTGAATTCTGATCAGCTACAGAAATAGGGGATATGGGCTGATTATGACCATCGAAGCTGGGATGAGAGAGGCTTGTCGGATGCAGCATGTGATTCTCCAAGTGCACAGAGGATGACGGTATAGCGAAATGAGCTGGATAAACCTAGAATCCAGGCTCCCCAAAATAAAGAGTGACCCCAGCTATTAGCAGCGGGGAGATTGTTAAATGAAGGGACTGCCCCGCCACACAGTGCTTGGGAGGGAATTTTCACAAACTAATTAGAGGCCTTTGCTCACAAAGTTTCTGTGCACACAAATTAGGCACCCAGTTGAGCATATCTTGCACATGGAGGGGTGTGAAATCTGGCCCTTTAATCATAGTTAGCAATGTGCCGGCTACCCAGACAGAGTCTGGCATTTCTCTGGACACAGAGCCCAACTGAAATATGAAGTATTTTTACGTTTGTTTAGGAAATACCACATCTGTAAAACACCCACTGTCACCCACACACACACGCACATTCCAACACTTGCAAACAGTCTGACACACACATTTACACACTTACACAGTCTACTCATGGCATCATCATCACACACACACACATGCACGCAGGTCTACACACGCCACTTAGACTCATCATATACCCCTTGCACATTTACTCCTCACTTCATAGTCCTGTGCGCCTCACACACACCACACGCAGTACTACATCGTTCACACACACAACCTCACTTCCTGCAACAGTCATTTGGCACCAGCCAAAATTTTACGAGTATAGAAAGCTGCTCTGGCTTTCAAGACGATGCCTCTTATATTTCCCATTAATCTAACTTCTCCTGTCCCCTTTCGGAAAGTGCTTTCACATAACTGCTTTATTAGATTTCCGAGGGGAAGGTTTTAGCCTTGGATTTTTTTTTCTTGTGCGTGTTGTTGTTTAAGAGTGGCATTCTGTTTCGGGACGAAGGAAAACAGACAATGGGAGGAGGGGCGGGGGAGAGAACTGGTTACATTTCCAGCTTTGCTAATGAGAACTCCAAATGTCCTCGGTGGGCTGTTCTCAGAATGGAGCTCTCAGCAGCCAAGACAGCCAGGGCCATTTTAATCATTTCCAGATTTGTGTGGGAGGTCAGGGCCCTGGGGTGCCGCTCCGTGTCAGTTTGATAAACACTGCAGTTTTTCCAGATGGTCTCTGGCTCCAGGCTGGCTAGCAGGTTGATTGGGCCAGACCAAAATAACAACAGGTGGAGAACAGGCCATGACTGCCTGACTCTATCTCCTTTTTCCATCTATTCCCCAAATGATTTTTTGTTTTTTGCAGAAAACAATTATTTGTTGGGGCAGATCAGTGGGGGCAGCAATATGGAGGCCAGCTCCCAAGCCCACACCTTTGCATCAAGTGTAACATGTGTCTCAGGATGCCGGTCCTTGCCAGAACTGGGTGTGACTTGGAAACACACTCCTGGACTCACTCGGTCCTTGGGTCTTTGTCTTTGCTCCCCTGTTTGACTTCACCCAGCACAGTCCCTGTGCAAAGCACCATCCAAACACTCACAACAATGTCCACAAGGAACAGGGATTATGCGCAACTGAGCGAACGTGAAGCACACAACTGCGAAGGGCCAGATTTGTCAGAAGCGTTAGGAATGTCAAAATGGTCTGCAAAATGCATGTTCAGTTGTGCACCTAATCTGCACACTCAGACTCTAAGGTCAGAAGGGACCAATATGGTCATCTATCTGACTTACACAATGCAGGGCACAGACCCTCACCCGCCCACTCCTGCAATAAACCTCTAACTGAGGACTGAGTTATTAAAGTCTTCAAATCATGGTCCAAGACCTTAATTACAGAGAATCCACCATGTTGGGACATCACTGCCCCCAAAATAGGTTCAGGGCCTGGGGGGGGGGCCTGGCCCAGGGGCCACATTGGGGCGCCCACAGCAGCTGGGCCCTGGATCCCTGGCCCCGGCGGGAGCTGGATCGGACCTGCAGCGACTGGGCCCCGGGTTCCTGGCCCTGGTGGCGGCTGCATTGGGCTACCAGTGGGAGCGGGGCCTCGGGTCCCCTCCAGACTCAGGGCACATGCCCCGTATGCACAGCACCAGCAACACCACTGCCCCATGCTACAGGGGAAGGCAAAACAAAAAAAACAAAAACCCAGAGCCTTGGCCCTTTGCCAATCGGCTCTGGGAGAAAATTTCTTCCCAACCCCAATATGGCGATCAGTTAAACTCTGAGCATGTGGGCAAGACTCATCAGTCAGGCATCCAAGAAAGAATTCTCTGTAAGTTCAGAACCCCCCAACGACTGTCCCATCAGCAGCTACAACCAGGAACCAAAGACCAGGCAATTGCCAAACTAAGCTGTCCCATTATTCCATCCCCTCCATGAGTTTATCAAGCTCAGTTTTGAAACCAGCTAGGATTTTGGCCCCCACTGCTCCCTCTGAAAAGCAATTCCATACACAGGCATCAAAGTTGGACATAACAAATGTGGGAATTAGGTTCCCAAATGGTATGGTTAGCCACACTGGCACACAACTGACCATTTTGCACCTGCCGTCACAACAATTGCACAGACAAATTGGTTCTGCAGCTGAGCATGCATTTTGGGTCTACATTTGCATGCCTAAATATTTTGAAAATCTGGTGCTCTGTGTCTTACCCAAGGCTGCACAACAAAGTTCCAAAGTCTGGACTAGAACTTGGACTTCCTGCCTTCCAAAGACTGCTGCTGCTACACAAGGACAGTAGAAAAGAGGAAGATTTTTATCTACTCACACTGACCCAATGGTTCTGCTTCTGCAGGAGCAATCAACCAAACATAACTGATTCCATCGCAAAATCGAGAGTGCAGCTGTTTCCATGTGCAAAGTGTAGGTCATATGGAGCTGACCGTTCACGCCTCAGTTTCTCTCTCTCTCTTTGGCATCAGTAAGCTACAGCAGCTCAAAGAAACCAATTAGACCCAAGGCATCGGTGTTTAGATTTGAAGAGAAAGACACCTTTTGCCTCAGCTTCTTTATCATGAGGATTTTCTGCTGTTTTCCTGGCAGGGCAGCTGGTGGAACAGATCGGTTGCAGAGATTCAGACCAACAAGCTTTAAATACATCATTAGATCTTCGTCATTACTCTTCTGAACTTTGTGGTGACATTCCCTTTTTGTCTTTTTCGTTAACTCTGTGATAATGTAATGCCACATTGACCAATCAGGTGTATGACGTCTGCTGTGCACATTTCCAAGGCTGAGAAGAAGAGGAACTCCGGCTCCATGGCACATCCACTCCTGTGCTTCTCCACTGGGACAACCAGCATGGGTGTCCCATTAATTCCCCTAGTTTTGGGTGGTTTTGTAATGCGGAGAAGCTGGAACAAGTGCAGAGAAGGTTCTACATTAGGATGATCCATGGAATGGAAAACCTCCCTCGGGAGAGGAGACTTAAAGAGCTTCAAAAGAAGGTTGAAGAGAAATATGATTGCTCTCTATAAATACATCAGAGGGATAAATACTAAGGAGGGAGAGGAATTATTTGAGTCCAGTGCCACTGTGGACACAAGAACAAATGGATATAAACTGACCATTAGGAAGTTTAGATTTGAAATTAGACTTCATTCTAATATCTGACATCTGGCTCAATCCTTCTCTTTGAGTCCACATGCCCTAGCAAGTCTCTTGGGGACTACACTCAAGGATTCAAATGCCATAGGGCACATGGAATATGTTCAAACGGCTGCAGGTTTGTAGAACCATGAGATTTCCCTTGTAACTCATGTCGATTGGGTAACACGACCCTGCTTAGAGAGTTTGGATAGTTGAGGTTGCGCTGTGCTGTCCTTCATCCACCGCAGAAATCTCATTGATCTCATGGGAACAGATAGCAACTGCTGCAAACACATACGGCCAGCTCCTCGGCTGGTGCGAAATGGTGTGGCTCTGTTATGGTCCATGGAGCAACATGGATTTCCATCAGCGGCAGCCTGGCCTAGCCCCTTGTGGTTGGCCTACAGCTCCAAGCAGAACATTAGGAGCCAAAGGCTGTCTTAACTGATACCTGAGAAACCAATTAACTCAGGCTGACCTACACTTCACAGAGGTGTCATTTGCCTTGGAGTGAAAGAGACTTTATGGGCCAAATCCACGTACACAGGAGGTGGAGTTTTGGCCACAGGTTATAAAACGCCAATAAGAAACCATATGTTATTCACTGTTGCATACCAAGCCAAGGACTTGTTCACGTACAAGCAGCTGCTCATTTTAGATATCTCACAGCAGTAAGAGCCGTTTACGCAACCAGTGTCCTGGAGTGAAACTGCAGAGAACAAGGCCTGAAGTAAAAGGAATAAAAAAGAGCCCTGCAATAGGGCACAAAGAGCCCACACATAACTTGTGCAAACAATTAACCCAACCGTGGACCCCAGTTCACAAGTAATCAGGGCTGGCCCAAGGATTTCGGCACCCTAGGTGAACTATGACTTTGGTACCTCCCCCCATGTGTAATAAGAGCTAATATATGAATATATTTTTTTAAATAGAGAAAAAAATCACTTCCATCTAATCTGGCACTCCTTAAAGCCTGACGCCCTAGGACTGACTGCCTAGTAGACTATATGGTTGGGCCGGCCTTGCAAGTAATTGTATCTCATTCACCATCTGTGCTTTCTATTGCCACAACTGTAATCATTTCAGGTGCAAACTGAGAATGCAAGACACGCATGCACTTTTTGGGCTTCTGCTCTCAATAGCTGGGCCACGGTATCTGGAAGCATTTCTGGTTGAAAAGCTATGGTTGAAACATTCCTCAGGGATCTCAGCCAGCCTCCGAGGATGATATTTAGGCACCCAGGGACTTAGGCGCACAGCCCCATATAATCATAGACATTTAACTGCCTACCTCCTAGATGCCTTTGAAGATCTGGGGCTCACTCCTATTGATTTTCAGGCACCTAATACCCTTACATGCTTTTAAAAATCCCACCTTAAATCTGCGTTGGTGATTTGTTTTCCCAGATCTTCATTTACCAGAAGAAGCTCAAAGCGCAGTTAATCAGGATATTTGCTCATTCTCAGCCCTACCACTAACATCCTTCTACAGATACAGATTTCCATAGAAAAGAGTCCCTAAAAATACTGACTCAAAGGAACGTACATCCCCCACTGTTAATTACACACTGCCAGGGTAAATATATCTCTATCCCTTCCCAGTAATTTGTATAAATTGCTCACAATGTTGCAATTTAGTATTTTAAGTCCAATTTATTTTGTGTTGATTAATGGAAAAAAACCTTCCTCCTGTGACCAATAAAAAGCTCTTGGCAGGCAAAGAACCCCATATAAGCAGCCTGCCAGGGGGCTCAGTCCTGTCAAACTGCACACAGTCCTAAAAGCATGTCCTTCAAGGGTTTGCCAGCTGCTCACAGGAGACAGCCAGTTTAACCAGAGGTTTATATGACGGAAGTATTTCCTTGTCTGTTATCATACGGAACCTCCATCAGTATAAAAGCAGCAAAATGGGAAAGAAATATTCCTTGCTGAATGTATGTTTTTGTATATGCAATTTTCATAAGAGGAAGGGAGAGCTGCTGCACATCTAGTTTGTATATATAATCATCACAATTGCATGCACAAATGCATTGCATGTACAGGCAAATGGCCACTGGGGTATAAGCAACATCCGAGGAGGGAAGGGGAGAAGAAGGTGGTATGTGAGAAAGAGAAATAGTCCCGCAAAAGGTAAATAGATTCACTTCTACCACAGCTATGTCTATACACCCACACAAAAAATCCCAAACAAACAAAAAACTCCACTACATGAATCAAAGGCAGGAAAGCTGTCTTGTCTGCTTCATTAAGAAATCCAGAGAATTTAGAACCTCACACTTTGCATTTTTGACTAGCACCTAAAATGGAAATTTTGAATTTCTGCACTTTAGGATCTGGAACGCTTTACTCTGCAGTAAATCTTTATTCTGTAGACTCTCGAAACTGGTGTGTTAGCTGCGGTGGATTCCTTTCTCTCCATCTCCTGTAGCCTCTTGTTACTGTTATTGGTTGTTTAGGTTCCCACTTGCACCATCTCTGAATAGACTCCAACCTCCATTTAAATCAGTGAGGCTACTCACATAAGTACAGCTATAGATGTGTATAGGCCTGTGCAGGATTTAGGTTGCACACTCAAAATAATAAATAAATACTTTGCACTCATAGAGCATCTCATCTGCAGAACTTGAAGCACTTTCCACAAATATGTAAGTAATATCACCACCATTTCAAAGGTGGGGAAACAAAGCAACAGAGCTGTTACATAACTTGATCAAGGTGACTCAGTTGCAGGGTCAGGAATAAACCCAAAGCTTGGTTTGGTTTGGAGGAGGAGGGACTCTAGTGGTGGCTCGTCACATCCCTTTCCCTTTACACTGGTCATTTTAATGATCTCTACATTTTCCTTGCCATAGAAGGGCAGCTCTTGACTGCTCTGATGGAGCCACAGAATGGCAACTAATATTTTACTGAAGGGCTCCTGGCCACCCTTAAACCCGTGTTCTCTCCTTAGGGTATCACTGAACACAAGAGTAAAACTCCCTGTGACTTCAACAAAATTAGGAGTTGGCCTAGTGAGACGAAATGCTGATCCCTGATCTTTCCACCGCTGTGTGAACTATAATCATGTCTATTTTTTTTTGCCAACACTTCAAAAATGTGAGCAGCAGTTGCCTCACAATCCAAAAGGAGAGCTCCTAATGCTTTTTTCTCTTGTAATGCTCTGGAACATAACACCCAGAAAACACTCTGGCAAATGCTATTTTTCTGGCACAAAGGCTTTGTTTGTATAAAATCAGAGCACTTCTTTGGAAAGGGCCCTCAGATCTATAAATCAAGATACCCACAGCCCACACCACAAGGAGCTACGGAAATGACACACTGTAGATCTTGCTCCACAACGTTGGGTGGAAATTGCATCACTTATGCAGAGAGAGGATAGGAAAGTAGGCTACTGATTTTATGAAGATGCTGAATAAAAAAAACCACCCTCACTCAAAAGACTTGTGTTTCAATGACAAATGGGTCCAGCCCCTGTAGCAGTGCATGATCGTTGCAGACATTGATATGGGAAAACACAAAATGCAGCATTCTCGCTTCAGTGAAGTTAATGGCAAAATTCCCGCTGACGCCAGTGGGGATTGCTTTTCAACTCTACTCTCCAGAAAATGAGCCAATGTCTCCTTGTTACATCACGAGCTGTTGGAACCTGGGTGTTTGTGAATGGCTGCAGTGACTCACGCTGGGATAGCCTACAGCCCAGGTTTTCAGAAGTGAGTAACGCTATTGGAGGGTTCAATTTTTAAGGGCTCACCTCGAGCTGTCTTAAAAGAGACCTACCTCTCAGAAACGCTGAGTGCCTCCTTCCTGCAAATCAGACTTCTTTAAGCTGTCTCTGGTTGAGCATTGAAAATCTGAGCCTTTCAAAATCACCAGTCACCTTGGACAATGTTGGCCACCAGGGTTCACTCACTGCAGAGGTAGGGATTCAGCCACCTGCCTTACTACCTGACAGCAGAGAGCCTTGCTACCTGGATTTGACACTTGAAATTAGGGGTGCACAGAACTGACACAGGGAATGCCACTGGGAAGGTGAGACTGAACCCAGATGTGCTCAGTCTCAGAATTTGCACTTGTCAGCCCACAATCTATCCCCTTAGCGAAGTGAGGGATGGTTTAGTGATGTTGAGATCCTGCCCTGAACTGTTGCATAGCATAGCTGTGCATTGGAAACCCTCATTTAGGAAGATGATAAATACGTGCTTAATTTTAAGCATGTACTTATATCCGTTTGCCTTCAGTGGAACGTAAGTATGTGCTTTAGTGTGTCTCTGAATGATGCTTTAAAGAGCTGGGATGTTTCACTCCAGATATGCAATACTCTACCTAGACACAGATAGTATTTGGAGGTCTTTTGACAGTGAATGGCACTCAGCACTGACATATTTTTAATTATTCTCTGCAAAGCCAATATATTGGGAAACAGGAAAATATAAAAATTGCTGGGGACTCAGGTTGAGATACCTCAAGTCTGGGTGACTGCTGCCACCACCAAGCTGTGCATTGGAAATGTTATCTCGTGTCACCTCTTGCGCTGATCTCATCTTGCAAATACCCTCTCTGCCCCAAGAGTTGGGGGCTCACTGATAAATCTAGTAGGTACTCTTTGAAGGTCACTGCAGGAAAAGCCAGGCACCATGGCTCCATTTCAGACTGTATTAAGAACTCATTTTATTCACTACAAGTGAGCCCATGAAGGAATTAAATTTAAAGTCCCCTCCTGGCACCAGATGTCATGTCTCACAGCAACCCACCCCTTGCTGGCAAGCCTCAAGACTCTAGGAGTACTTTTCTATAGTAAAATTATATATATATATATATATATATATATATATATATATATATATATATATATGGTGTGTGTGAGTGTTTGTGTGTGTCTACACTTCCCAGTCCTCTAGGCTTAGCCCTGAGAGTGGAAGAAACAAAGGCTGTTTCTTTTATTAGACAAAAGAAAAACAATGAAGGATGGACTTAGGAAGCCCACACATTAAGCCACCCCCTGGAATATTCTTCCAACTCTGTTCCCATGCTGTTTCCAGAGACTCGGGATAGCATCCCTTATTGGTTGCACCTGGCTGCTATTAACTATTCAATCAAAAAGGGATCACAAGCCAGATATAAAGAATTCAGAGGAACTTTTTTACACAACAAAGGCTGTCAGGCTTTTGGTGGTTTTCTTTTAAGCCAACTCTGGCCTCTGTAAAAATGACCAGGATTTCTCTCTGCGTCAGCGAGCAGTGATCCCTCACCTTCACACTGCAGCCAACCCTGATCTTTGAAGAACACACCAATAAATACACAGACCCATCAGTACCTCCAGATCAAATCCAATAAACCAGACACAAAGTAGAGACAGCAAAAATTAATCCTCGAAGTCCCGTCTCTCCCTTGCAGTGTACTGGAAGGCCAATGCACCTGGGCTGTTAAAGACCTGAAGAAGAAGCAAGTTTCCAAAGATCAGGGACTAACGGAGTGCACTCTGCCCCTCCCCCTCCAGCCACCCTCTCTAGTCTATTTTATACTGCCCAAGCACCTTCGCTGCCCACCGCTCAGGCAGAGTGTCATGGGAGATGCCTTGTAGAGTTTTAAAAGTCAAAACCGACATCGTATAGTCAATCCGAAAATCCACAGATGAGCAAGGCAGGCTGAGAGGAAGGGACACAGCTTACCAGCTGCCCCACCTTGTGGGTGAACATGTTTCCCGGGGCCCCAAGACTCATTCCAGTCTTGTTAAGAGGTTTAACACCCCCCAGTGAGAACATGGAGCCCTTCCAGCATCACTGCCCTTCTCAGGCCTTTGTCGTGCTTTCGTGATGCCCTCTGCCAGAGTGTTTGTCCCTGAACCCAGAACGCCAAACGTAGCGTGGTTTGTGGGGCTGTGTCTCGAGAAATGGGGTCCTTGGTCTGCAGAAAGTGTAGCCTGAGGAGTTCATAGCAGGTAATAGGTTTAGTGGACTGTAGATTTCATAACTGAGATGAAGAAAGATTAACTGGGTAGTCAGACTGTACCCTAAGTCAGAGCAAGCAAATTTCATCGATTTATTTGTACATTGTAGATTGTACATTTTTGGGCGCAGAGCCTGTCTTTCTGGGGGGCAGGGCCTGTGTTTTTTGTTCTCTGTCTAGCACCTAGCACAATGGGGTCCTCGTCCATGACTGGGGCTCCTGGGTGCTACTGCAATCAACCACCATCATCAATAAAGAAATAAACAGAGTGAATCCTGCCACGGAAATGAGCCGTGTGAACACAAACCCATGCAGAGCTCTTCCAAATCTCCCGCCCAGGGATGCCTGCTCTTCCAAACTATTACTTCCCAGAAATGAAAAAGAAATACATAAGAAGAAGACTTTACTTTTTTCCCCTCCTAGACTCAAAGAACTTTCCAGCCACTAATGCCTTAAGCCTCATAGCTCTCCTCTCTCCCTGTACTTGAGGCAAGTATTATTATTATCCCTGTTTCTAGATGGGGAAACTGAGGCACAGAAGGGGGGCATGTCTTGTCCAAGGCCACCCAGCAAATCCATGACTGGAGGTGAGGACAAGGTAGTGTGAATTAGAGTCACTGAGTTTAATTACTGGACCACACTGGCCCTTCTCCATGGGAGACAGACACTGGGGCCACGCCATATGGTGAGAATTCTGGTTTGTCCTTCTCACCTACCCTGTCGTAAGAGAATTATCAGAATAATCTGAAAATTGCTGATCAATTCCTGGGACTTTCTTGATTTCATGCTGTCTGAGTGCATTAAATCATCAGGTTCCTCCTCATTTCCCCCAGAATAGGCCAGTCTGAGAAACCTACAGAATGAGCGAGTGGCCGTGGATTTACTCAAATGGTAAAGTGAAACCAAGGAATTTTCACAGATTAGATTCTTCCCTTTCTGTCGATCCTGAGGAATTCTTTTTAAATACTCATTTATAAGGACCATACGCCACACATTCCTGAACGCTTTTCTCCATGCATAGGCACTTTCAGATGCCTGCTGAAATACGCTTGGTTTTAAGAAGGCTCCAAGGAGGTTTTGATTTATTACTGGTGATTATCATGGGGAGAATTTCCATGCTAGGTAGGAAATAGTGAATTTACTCAAGCCAGGGAGAAATTAGGAGATAAGGGGAACACGCAAGCCTTCCAACTTAATACTGCCCGTTTCATACATGTTGTTTTCAGGTATTTACCTCATAGTCACTGATATTGTCTTTCCCAACAGGCACTTCAACTGTTTGAAAAATGTGGCTAGACTTTTTATTGGATTTACAGTAGTTCGTTAGCTCCCATCCTGCTCAGCTTGCTGCTGATAAGAGCCTAAAATCCTGCAGAATGGAATGCAATGGCTTATCTTCATTGCTTGGGGGGAGGGCCTCGGGGCTTTTCTACACAGCCTGAAATACAAGGCTGGTCCGATACCTACCAAAGCCAATAGAGACAGTGGGCTTCAGCGTAGGCCCATCCACAGCGGTGGAGCCCCACTGGAAGGACTAAAGAAATGGCGTGTTCACTAGAAATGTTGTCTTGATTGTTCCTGTTATCTCAACTTCTGTTCAGACGCAAAAGCCCCTCAGAGAAAGGCAGCGACCTCATTTGGAGCTATGGCTGCCAGTTTGTAAATCAAGGCATCGATAGAAGAATGCCCCGAGATAACAATACATTATTTCTGATCCTCCAGTCCCTTCCCACACCTCAGCTCGTGTCCTGTCTCAGGGTACCCCACTGATGTCCTGCCATGCCATCTCCCCATTTTCTGGTCCCTGACTAGAGGTCCCCGACCTTCCTATGGTGCTGTTCAACTCTACTTCGCTCACCTTGTCTCTGATATCCTGGGACCCAACTGCCTGCATACAACCTCCTCAGTCGCACACTGCTTACAGAACTCTGAGCTTGGCTCGCCTCTAGATGTCTTTTCACCCATCCGTGCACCAGTTGAACTAAGTTTAACTAAACTATCTTAAATGGATTACGATAAATGCTCCCACGTCGGTGCCCTTGAACAGGTTTAAAAATGGATTCCATCCATTAAGCTTACTTTTGTTTCTAAGCCAATGAAATTCAACCTGTGCAACGTCACTTCTAGAAAAAGCTCTGAGAGAACTACTCTGGCCATCAGAAGCACTGAACCGTCTCCTCATTCTGCCCGTTTTATCCCTTCCTTTTGCTCTGATGACTCAAAGTATGAAAAGCAAATTCTGCCAGCAGCTCATCCCTAGGTCCATTTGGGCAACAGAGCAGCCTCTGGAGGAAAATGGGGGAAGACCCATTTACAACTGGCATGTACATTACACGGGGGGACATGGTGTATCTAGGGAACCACCATGCATGTGGGAGGGGGGATCAACAGAACAGCTCCGCGTCTTCTTTAGCTTCTCTCATTTCAAACATTTCAAGGGCTTCTAATGGGTCCTCTAGTTTTGTGGTGTTTTGGCTCAAGCCATTACCTGCACTCAGCAAACTGGCCATGTTTCATAGCCAAATGTTGTATTCTCTGCTAGATAAGATAAGGTGCCTAGAAGAAAGGACTTCAGGGTCCCTGACTCACTCAAGAATCTTTTCCTATATCTCAGCTACACAGGCCTATAACACTTAACTGTTTTATAGGCTTCTCAATGAATTTAAATAGCCATCTTTTCCTCTGGAAGGGAGACTCTTATCAGGAAAGAAGGTCATCCCACTCAGGTGTAAAGCATGGAGGGCCCTAGCATTGAGAAATCAGCAGCATGCAAATGCATAGTGTCTTCTCACTCCTGTCACTGCAGCGTGTTGTCCAGTCCTGCTCTGTGGAGCCCCTCCAGCGAAAGCCCCTTCTTGCTGGCAATCCTTATTGTTTCTTGTCGGAGCACAGGGAGATAGAGCTGTGCCAATCCGGACTGACTCCCCTACAAACACCTCGTGGATCCACACTTTCCCCACCAGCCTGCCGATTAAATCAGCGCTGAAAGCCTTTAAAGAAACACTGTTGCCTAAGAAACACTCTGATTCTTAACTAAAACCTTTATTGTATTTGTTTGAGGGAATCTCAGCTTCTGATCTCATGATGTATACATGCGGCTACTCGGGCAGCCACTTGGCACCTGGGACCCCACCGGTTTTCAAGAGCAGGTCGTTAGCATAGATTGCATTATATGATTATTAGATTGCAAGCTCCTCGCCTGCTCCTGTGTTTTGCACACACTGAGAACAATGAGTGTACCCTGGGCCACCCTTTGCAAACAGGGACATACTGGGCCAGATTATTCATTGCGCCATGGTCCCTGGGTGGAAGGGAACGCTGGCCTAAAGCCAATTCCTGTGCCAGTTGCCCTATGTTCCCCAGCACTGGGAGATGGCGGTGTGTCAGAGACAGGCGCATGGCAGAGCTCCCGCCCACTACAGTACATTATGCTGATGATCCACTGGTGTAAACTGGAGCAACCCCAAAACTGCTCTAACTCATGCCAGGGCCAGATCAGCCAAGCCTCAGGGTACTATATCCTGCTCCATATTGGCCGCTCCACTCCGCTGTACTAAGCTGAGCCCCGCCAGAGGAGGGCACCAAGCCAAAGTCTGTCAGATAAAATAAATTCCAGGATTAGAAATGAGACAAGAGGAAACAAACGTTGATGGCGACCAGTCAGAAAAGGCAAGACGATTATTATTTTTTCATCTCTCTTTCCCACATGAGAAAAACGAGGCAAAGGTCACACTGCAGAGAGAGACAAAGCCGGGGCAGAACGCTGGCTCTTGAGTCCCAGACCAGGGCTCTAACCACTGAACCGTACTACCTCACATTGATCTGGACGGAGCCATGTGTGAACAGGGTAAGAGGCGCTGGCCCCATTGTTGGAATACTAAGGATTAGGTCTACACTGCGATGAAAGACCACGGCTGGCCTGGGTCACCTGATGGGGGCACATGGGCTTGGGCTGCTGGGCTATCAAGTCGCAATATAGCTGTTCAGGCTTGGGCGGGAGCCCAGACTCTGATACCCCGCAAGAGGGAGGGTGCAGCCGTTTTTCTATCTACCGCTCAAGGGATGCAATTAGCAAAGCCTCTTATTTGATTAACAGAGCCTTTCTGCCTCTCCCGTATGTTTCCTGTTAGCGTCGCTTTCCCAGTGTCGCCAATACTGGATTATCCTGTGCAGTTTGGGGTCTGACTGGAGTGTTAAATACATGCAGGTGGGTGACCAGTGACCCCCCCTCCTCTCTGTCTGCGAGGTGAGGTAATAGCCATGAGAGGCAGCAATAAGGAAAGGATTAGAGCCAGGAAGGGAGGCGGAGGGGAAGCCTCCTCCCCTGGGGATACAGGGCGGGATCAGTCTTTGTAGGACCTCACAGAGGTTCTGTACCTGCTGATGTATTCTCAGCCCTGCACTGTCCTGTCCATAAAGCTGCTACAGAAATGAGCAGAAACTTCCAGGGGCCAGATCGTACATAGGCCAAACTCTCACTGAAGCGAATGAGAATGTTGCCTTAGAAAGAACTGAGAGATCAATTCTGAGCTGATCTGAATCCAGATTAATTCCACTGGAGTTGATAGAGTTACTCCTGATTTAGTCCAGTGTAAAGGGAGCCAGAATTTGGCCCTAAACTCTTCCTGAGTCAACAGCAGGAGCCTGGTTCGCCTGTCACTGGTCTTCCATTGACTACAGTGGAGTCACCATGAATTCAGTGCTAAGGGCACGAGCCAACTTCATCAGCGTGAGTCTTTCACTGACGCTGCCGGGAGCTAGATCAGCCCCCTAATGCTTGGTTTGATTTGGCTGCAGGAGAACCCATCTTACTCTCCAACCTGTGTTTTCGTTTCCAAGTATCACATTCAAATCTCCCCTGGCTGATTCAGGACCTGAGGCCCCTCTGATTACATCAGCAGGGTTTCACCCTGGCCTAAAAGGGATTGGGGGAACTTCTGTTTCACAGGTAGTAAACAAACGCCAAGTTTTGGAGCTGATTCCAGCTGAATGTGGCTCTCCCCGAGCTCTGCGACTCAGTGCAAGTAAGGAGAGAAAAGCACCAAGATTTGAAATGAGACAAGAATAGCTTTGAGAATAATTTCAAAATTTGCACAATAGACTAACACGGCTACCCCTTTGGAATTTGAAAAGCATCCATTATTTCAGTGCAGTAAAAAATATGCCTCTGCAAAAGCGGGTGCTTCACACACAAAGGGTCAAGAGAAATGGCACAACGACCCATCATACATTTTAACTATGGCGTGACATATAAGAGAAGGGTAAATCACTACAAAGAAATGTGAGTTTAAATATACATTGCAGAAAAATTAAATAGGAAACTGCTATGCTAATAGCCAAGAAAGCTGGTCTTATGGTTACGGCACTCTACAGAGATCCAGCTGATCCGAGTCCAACGTCTGCCACGGACTTTTTATGTGACCTCAGGCAAGTCATTTAATTTCTCCGGGCATCAGCATCCTTGGACACACAGTATTAAACTTCCTGTCCTTGCAGATTAAACAAGCATCATTAGCCTCGTTTTTTCATACGACACAGAAGGACTAACTCCCCCCTTACAGAGCACTAGTACCAGTTCCTCCACACCGCTGCTACCAACAGAGTTTATGTGTCACGGATAGGGAGCAAGGGCAGAGTGGCCGCTGTGGCCCTTGTAGAACCCAGAGATGAACTCCATGCTGCTCTGTGTGAATGGGAACAGTTGAAATACGACCACTCGAGTCATTGGCTAGAAACCCTTCCCTAGGGTGGAAGCTAAAGCTCATTTTATGTGTGGCCTTCCCGCTCCCTGCAGAGTCCATTTATTCTAGCTTTGTGAAATTCACATGATTTACCCACAGTCCAGCGCAGGAACCCAGCTCTATGCTTTAACCATCAGTTCATACTTCCGTTGTGTCTGCTACAGAGAGAGGTGGACAGGGAGCTGAGCTGGAGCATGGGAGAGGGCAGAATGGGGAACCTGTGATATGCCATATACTCTCTGCTCAAACCTCAGCCTGCCTGCTGTGCTCAGAACACAAGAGGTTAAAAAAAGTGCAGGACAACGGCAAGGGATGAAATAATGGCTGATTTTCCTGTGCTCTGGAGGCAATTGTCAGGCCTGTTTTTAAAGACACTCTTGTAGGCAGCCTGGCTTATGCTTTTTTGCTTTAGAGGAATTCCTCTGGAACAATAATAGTGACATTGTTCCTCACTTTGCTGGCGGTTTTATAGGGCTGGCTTTGGAGAAAGGTGACCATGGAAGACTTTTGGCCACATGTGTTTACATAAGGAAATGCATGTGGGTTCTGGGGTGGCGCCTGGTGTCAGCAGCCGCTCTCTGTACTCCTGACCCTTACAGAGCGGCTTTCTTGCTTCTGGGTACGTTTACTGCACTCCAGATGTGTGCCGGCTCCAGTGCGGCTGCTGAGCGTCAGGGATCTGGCATCCCCAGGCTCATCAGTCCGTGGGGTAGAATGCCATGGTGGTTGTTTTAAAAGCTGTAACGCGTCTTGGTAACACATCATGATTTATTCAGCCCTTGTTTGACAGAGTTGCTTTATCAAAAGCTCATGTGAAGGGCTTTCCAAAGAGGACAGGAAAGCTCTGACTTCACTGAACACTCCCTCTGTATTTTGCGCTGTCTGCTAGGGAAAGGTTTGAGCAGGTTCTTTCAGATACCCCAGAGCTGCACCTTCTGAAAAAAACAGACTTTGTCTGGCTTTTAAGTTCACTAGGCACAGCAAATGTATTAACTCACCAAGCATGGACATTACCGTTCACAGACCTTCCACACTGCAGAGGGAAAGTCCCAGGGATGTTTTGCATTATTGCACAGTGGTTGTGCCTCTCCCCAGAGATGGCTGCATTTCAGGATCCCTGTGTACCAGATGTATTAAGTTTGAAGAGTCATTATCTAACGGTAAGATAATAATATTATTAATAATATGCACTATCAACAATCATGGCCTAATAAAATTATTAGTAATAATAATTGTTTGTACTTCTAGGCTCCCGTTTAGTAAAGCGCTTAGCACATCTTTAAGTCTGTCCCTATTCCGCAAGTACGTGCTGAGCTCTGTGAAAATCTGGTCTTAGTGCTTGTTACTTCAAGCAATACCATTAGCGTCAGGATATGATTGCAAATTCTAGGCCTGATGGAGAAGCATTTGCAAGGTGGGGCCAGTACACAAGAGCTTTCGCTAGAGCTGTGACTACGGATGGCAAACGCCTAATTCCAGACTCACTCCTCAAACAGCATGCTTTCACATGGGAGATTCCAGTATTACCTGGTTCACATCTAACTTGGGAAAGATTCAGTAAATGGAGCAGAAAGAATTTA
>ML685788.1:13880253-13919444 GCA_007922175.1 Pelusios castaneus | reverse complement strand
AGGTAAAATCTGGGGCAAAGTGAAACGCAAATGGAAACAGTAACGAAGGAAGCACAGTGGGAGAAAAGTGTGATCTCTCTTCTAGAAGTCGCTGCTCCTTACACGGCCAAGGCTGCTGTTTAGCTAGAAAAAGCTGGTTTGGGTTTTGATTAAAACATCCTCAACAAACAAAAACAAACTAAAGTCAAACAATGTTTAAAAAACGGGTTGGAAGCTCAAGTAGTTTTGTTAGGGCACCCCAAAAACCAGTTTGCAAGGAGCAAACCTCAGCATGCCCTGCGTTCATCTGTTCCTAGTGCTGAAGAGGTCTGTGACTAGCGTGCAAATGAGTTTGTGCTTAAACAAAAATGATTTGAGCCTGAGAAGGGCAGGCAATGCAACGCGGAGAGGACTGTTTAATCTCCTTCATCTCTAGAGATGGTAAATACGCAGCTAGCTTTAGGCTGACCACCTGACCTGGGTGGGAGCTGAGTCTCCCCAGCTTCCGAGCTATACCCACTTGATGTGCAAGAGAATCCACCAGTGCAGGACCTGCAACCAAGCTTTTCAACCTGAATCGTGTTCAGTTTCACCGTGTCTCCTATTTGTGCTGCTTTTACATTAAGTTGAAGCGGCACCTCTTAAACCCTGGCCCTTTAAAATGGACTTTTCGTAAAGATGCCCCTGAGGCTGCTCTAACTTATGCCACGCTGGCATCTGGCAGCCTTTTGATTGGAAAGCACAAAGACGTCCTACAGTCACCTTCGCTTCTCCTGGCTGGGCTCTTGCACCGAGCAGAGCTCTGCCAGAGCCAAGGATTGGGCCCAAGGAAGCAACAATCAAGGACTGAACCGAGTTCATCTGCTGCAAGTTCTAATTCTGCTGTCTTGGAACGCGGATGCTGGCGGGGAAGCAGGGAGGGTTATTCTAGGTGGGTCTGAGTCACAAATTCTGATCTGGATTTCAGACTCCAAGGGTGTCAGATCAGCCCCTCACAGAGCTGTCTGTGAATAGCTACAAACTGTTTGAAGGGATTTGCAACCAGGGTTTTATGTCAGGCCCATAGAGTGCAAAACTCCAGCTAGGAAATCTTTCCACCAAGACATAGCTGGGCAGAGCGGACAGATTCTGCTCTCAGTAAAGCTAGCGTAAATCCAGAGTAATGCCACTGAAGTCACACTGTGACGGAGGCTGAAATTTGACCCTGCGCTGCCTTAATGCTGAGTAAATCTGCTCTTCAGCCATATCCAGTAGTCGCCTTCCTGATATGATTTTCATTATGACTTTAAAGCCATATCCTCACAGGGGGAGAATGGATGGGGGGATCTTTACCTCGGGATTAGACATGAGCCTTCTGGATTTTTTTTTCCTTTTATCACAATGGATATAAAAATAATAATAATAGAACAGCAGATACTAGGGGAAGAAAAATCCTGTCTGGGTCAGGATCTCACACTGGGTAGTTCACGTCACAGTTTAAGTAAATAGTTCTCATCCCCAAACCCTTCAAGGTCACATAAATGTGCCTCTTTGCATGAAAGAGAATATTTTGATAGTAACTGGGTGCCTGATGAATTTGCAGCTTTCCCAAACTGTGGGTGTCTAGAATGTGACTTGGCTTTTTCACAGGGAGATATAAAAACCTATCAATTAATCTAACTTTTAGTGCACCTCTGAGGCATGAGCGTGATGTTATTTAAACAAATGGTTCCCATTATCTTCCATTATTTTATAAATGTTTTGCACTGATTTATAGGCTTCTATTAAATGGACAATATACTTCTGTGTTCCTCTGGGGGGTAAACACTAATCTAAGGGCTTGATTCCCCCTCCCCATGCATAAGTAACTTTGCCATTTAATTAAGGGAAAAGCGGGTACAGTAAGGACAGCCAGCCACTTGAAGCTGGAGGCTCATTTGACTAAAGGATTCTTCAAAGGTGGAGTCTCCAAATCCCTTTCTGTAACCCATGCATCTTGCTTGTTCCATGCTACGACTGTGCCCCCAAAGGGAATTCTTACCACATGGGCTCTGTCTGCACCACCTGTAGCCACACACACCCTATCAGCTAAATTTCCAGTACAGAAACAGCTCCTAAACCTCTTCATTTGGCTTCAACAGGAGTAGGAACAAGCTCTTGTCTCTAACATGCAACCACTGAAGCAAGGAAAAAGCATTGTGCAGAGTTCTATGTTCTCTGGGTTTTGTAATCTAATCTAGCACTTTTATACACAGCAGTCAAACGCAATCCCTCCATTTCTTCCAGAGTTACTAATCTGCCCGGGATTACCTGAGATTAAAGAGAGTTTTCTGTTATACGCAAAGGCTGCAGTGTTATTTTTATTTATAGGGAGATTATTTTCTTTGTTGTTACTTGCAAACCCAATTTAAAGGTGGTTCACAGGCTGCTCATAGAACTGGAAGGGGAGGACGCTGGAGGCAAAACCTGAAGAGCTGGACTCTAGCCGGCGTTTGTCCAAACAGCCCATTGTGGGAAAAGACTTGCTGGTGGTTTCTCACTTTCCACAATCTGAGCAGCGGGGGGGCTGTGTCCCAGAGCACGGCATGGAACCAGCTCCACAGGCGCCCGATACGGGGAGATGCAGAGTGCTAATCTTCATTTTCTTTTCACCTGAGGGAGAGCAGGCGCACATGGAGGGAGGTGCAGGTGCCCGTGGCTCGCAGGGTGTACTCAGCTAAGACTACGCACCCTCCGTGCTAGAGGCAGATCTCAGGGCTGGCTAACGTTGGCCTTTTGCTGTAGAGACAGCATAGCGCGAGCGAGAGATCCCCTCTGACACAGGCCTGAATTGACCTTGCTGGGAGTTAAAAGTGCGCACCGCCCTGCAATAGGCACAGAGCTCGGTATTCAAATGTCAGCGCACAGGGCCCTCGCTGATGCAAATGGCTCTCCCCCCACCCGTGGTACCAGGCGAAGTGCATTTTAGGGGTGGCGCACTGGCTTCGGCCAAAGCCTGAACAGCTTGGGCGTGGGAGTCACTGGGAACGCAAGGAGGGCGAGCTGCACCTCGGACGTATTTTTAATCACAAGATTTCTCCTTAGTTTCACCACTACACATATCCCAGCAGGCAGCTGAGCTGACACAAGGCAATTCCGCTGCCTGCTGAGCTCTGCCCAGTGGCTCAGTCATGACTGAGTGCTGGGGGATGAACGATTTCACCAGCCATTTTTGCAAAAGAGGAGAAGAGACACTCTAAACTCTTTCATTCCCCACTTGAAGCCCAGACCATGCAGAACCTAGGGGAAAGAGGGGAGGGATTCACACTAGAAAGAGCCAGTGATGTGGGCTGAGTAGGGAACACTTATCTCACCAAGGGTCACTCGGGGACTTGGCTGCTGGAGCGGTGACCTCTGGTTGCCATCCCATCACAGGACCTCATCCATCTCCTGCGCTGTAGCCTGTTAACCCTCAGCGCTACACGTTGACAGACAGACAGGACAGCAATTAAGTACTTGGTGAACTAATTCACTTGAGTCTGTCTACATTTCAAAGGGGTTTGGAGATGGCCGCCTGTTTACAGAGCCTTCTGCACTTTATTATTTTCGGAGGATTAGAGTACAACTTCCATTTCAAGCTGGGCGTTAAATAAGACATAAGATCGCTTACAAATAGAGCCTTGTACAGGTTTCAGTGTTCCCCTTTCCCTAGCCTTATTCTCCCCTACCCACTGCACACACAAAACCCACCTGTGTACATCTGACTAGCTCACCTGACACTCCAAGTTAGAGAAGCTCTGAGAGGCCGGGGAGAGAAATCCAGCTACCAGTGCTTATCATTTTTCAACTACAGTGCTCTTCACAAACACGTTCATTCTCGCAGCCCTTCTGGGAGGCTTGAGGGTCAGTCTGATTAGCCCCTTTGTACACACGGGGAAACTTGGGCTCAGGGAAATGGAGTGTTTTAGTCAAGGTCACAGAAGGAATCAACACATCAGATCAGGGGCACTCCTGGCTCCGAGTGTTCAGGCCCCACCTCTCTCTCCCGCTTGTAATTAACATGTACGGTTTGCGAGTTAGTATGGTTTATGGAGAGAAACACTGGTGTCTGAGTCCTTCTGAGAGGTTAAGAAAGATGATTGGGCCAATGGCACCGAAATCCTGGTTCAGAGCCAAAGCTGGATGTGCCCATCTCTCTTGGATGGGGAGAAAGGGTGGAGAGAGCAAAGACCCAGTATAGCTGGCTCATCACCGCCACCCCCAGGCTGTTGCTGGGTTTTCTGCCACCTTGTGTAGGCTCCATTTACACGTCTGCAGGAAGTTTTATGAGCAGTACGAGATGGGCTCAAGTCATACAAGTGACGGTTCGGTTTGGGAACAGCTAGCAGTCTGCATGGGTGGGCTGTATTGGGTCTGTCTCTGGTTGATCATCATCAACACTCTCAGGGCTGGAATTTGTGCCAAAGCCTAGAGCTCTGGAAACTCATTTGCACCCTTTCCTCCCTCCCCGGCTGGGACGCCTCGACAGTTCACCCCAGGCTGGACAGAGAAGTTTCTTAGCCTGAGGCTGGGGAAGACCCTTTTGTTTTGGGCTGCTGGCAAGGGAAATAGACGCATGTGGGACTATTCTGATCTTCCCCTTACGCAAGCGCCATTGCAATTACCATGGCCGTTTAGCCGAAGTTTGGGAGAAGAACTGAATGCTAAACAAGGAATCAGCCCGGAGGCTTCTGTCTGCCCATAGGAAGGAAGGACGGACTGCAGCATTCTGCCCCGGTGACATCCCGGTTGGTCCCGACCTGACACCTTGCGAGAGGCGAAATCGAGCTCAGTTGCTGCTTTATCAGCACATCCAAGATGACTCTGTCTAACCCTGGCAAGGACGCCCAGCTCCAGCCTGGGCCCTGGAATCCACAGCTGTGCACCGCGAGAAGCACTCATCCAGTGAGTCTCATCCTCAGGCCAGGCCGGAGCAGGGAGGCTACTCTACAGAGCAGGGACGAGGAGGTGGGGGCCTCGCATTTGCCTCATGCACTGCCAGGGGGGCGGGTAGCTAAGCAGTCTCTTCTGTGGCACCAAGGAAAGCTGTTCTCCAGCATGAAAGCCAATAAAGATGACTCAAAGCCAGCTCCTTTCTGCCTCTCCCCACCAGGGAGCAAACTCTGGGGCACCCTCAAACTTGGGTCAGAAAGTGCAACCCAGCAGCCTGCCGTGTTATCAGGTCCCATGCTCCTGTGCTTACATGCGTGGGGGTGGGGAGATCCAGTCAATAGGAGCTTCGCCATTGTCTTCCCTGATTGGAACCCACACACTTTTCCAAGTGAATTTAAGACTGGTGGGAACGGGAACAGGACTGACAGTCTCTTTATGCCCACAACAGGGACAGCACAGGTAACAGCAGCTCCCGCCCCAACTAACTACTCAACTAACTCCAGGTACTAGTACTTCCATGAGCCAGACTCCTGCCCAGCTGATGAGAAGGCCAGAAATGGTTCTAGTGAGTGCCCGCCCCGGTACCTGACTGATATGCATTCGACTCATTTCATGCAAGCCCCTGTGGGGATGTTTACACTGCAATTAAAAAACCAGCCGACTTAGGCTCACAGGGCTTGTGCCAACATTGCGGCACAGACATTTGGGCTGCAGACTGAGCGCTGGGACCCTCCCACGCGCAAGATGGTTTTATCTGCAGTGTAGACATACCCAGAAACCAGCATTAATTCCGCTGAGGATCTACACCGCAACACACCACGTTGAGTTATTATTTCTTGCGGGCTGATGGGCCCCTGGGTTTCCTTTGGCTGTAAATCTCCCTCCCATGAGTTGATCAGAAAGCCTAAATGCATTACCTGTTGCGGCTCATAGCCACAGAACAGCTTTCTAACAGAGCGTAACAACTCTGGCCAAAATTTTCCCAACAGTCACTAGCAATTTTGAGTGGCTAACATGAAATATCTGAAACGGACCTGACTTTTAAAAACCGGGTGCTCAGCATGCTCTGATTCAGGCCCCTTTAAAGTGGCTCACATTGGGTTTGTCAAAACTGAGGCAGCACAAATCCAGTGTGAAAATCTTAGTTCACGGTTTCAGAGTACTAACTAAGCACCCTGAGGTAATACAACAATTATCGGTTATTTCTTTCATTTAAGCTAAGGTAGCCAAATATAGGGGAGCTCCTTGGAGAAATTGGAGGTACCATATTCTATTGTCTCTGCCATACCGGCACAATCAAAACACTTCATGATATGGGGCTGATTTTGTCAGAATTTTGTTTAGGAAGAAAACCAGAAAAAAGTTCTGACCATGGTGAAATGTCCCGTTTTGACATTTTCCAAACTTCCTATTTTTCATTTTGAAATGACTTTTCAGTTCAGTCTTTTTTATTTTGGAGTACAGTGAATATTATTTTAAAAATTTCAAAAAAGGTCAAAATTGAAAGAAAACTCTTTAGCTGAAAACTTGCAATCCTTCATGAAGGGAAACTTCTATCCCTACCTAGCTCTCCAAAGCAGCCAATATTGACCAAAAAAATGTAGAGTAGAAACAAATTTGCAGTTTCACCTTGGGCCATGCTTTAACCTCTAATAGTGATGTTTTCATCAAAGGGCAGTTTTGGCTTCGAAACATGAAATTTCAAATACGTAACATGTTCCAGGGCAAAAAGTGATCTTTCAGAAAATAAAACACTGACGTTCAAATGACTGAAAAGTGTTCCAGGGCTTTTGCTCAGAGACCAAAGCATTTTTGAATAAACGTGGCAAAAATCTCAACGTTTTCAGTATTTTACACACAAATGGGTCCTGTTTGGGGGGAAAAAAGTGAAATGTCACCTCTTTGTCATGTAAATTCCTTGCATTGCAGTACTGGGGGCCGCACTGGAAGACCAAGAACCCATTGTGCTAGGAGCTGTTCAGAAAAAACTAAAAAGTCCTTGTCCCGAAGAGCTTACAACCTAAGTAAAGAAATTGCTGCCATAGAGCAAAACAATGAGAGTCCTATGGCACCTTAATGTGTGTATGCAACTGAGGAAGTGGATTGGAGCCCACGAAAGCTGATTCCCGAAGAAATTTGTTAGTCTTTAAGGTGCCATAGGACTCTCGTTATTTTTGCTGCACACAGACTAACACGGCCACCCCGCCGGAAATTGCTTCCATACAGAAACGCTCTGATTTTATTGCACATATTTCACACCACCCAGGTTTAAACTATTCTTACCATGAAAGCAAAAAGCTGCCAAGCCCATGGGAATTCTGGAAATTGCTGAATCCCTTCCAGTAGAATTAACAAACAACCTACCAAATCTTTGCAGCTTCATTAATTAAATCCGTCCCTGGCATAACTTCACCAAAGTTAGCCCTGAAGTTAGGGACTAAGCATGGGCGCAATGGGCCTGGTGCCAGTGAAGTGGGGGTGTAACCCCACATTCTTACAGATGCTACAGCAACTGTTTGATTTCAGTGCGAGCGCTCCTTCCATATTTTGCTGTATGGTATCCCAGGAAAGGTCATTAACCATTAGACAACTGGAGTTACAGCAGGATCAATAACGTTACCAAACGGGGTTTTTCTGAACCTGCAGCGAATCTGAATACAGCAAAACAAAGGCAGAGAAATAACCTGTACCCCACTTTGCTCCCAGCATCACTGGTGTAGATCCTGCTTAATTCCACTGTTATCAGTTAAATCACTCCGGCCTCACACCGCTGTACCAGAGCAGACTCTCACGCAAGATTCCTAGCATAATCCAGTTATAAAGTGCCTCTGTTGACACCTGCATTTTTATTTCTTGCCTTTGACTTTATTGCTGGACACAGTAGCAGGCAGGCAGACAAAAGCAGGGTCAGTATTCAGGGGTGTGTGTGGGGGGAGATCATACAAACCAAAGCCACGCCTGTCTACACAGTGCTGAGTACACCCTGCGAGCCACGGGCACCTGCACCTCCCTCCACGTGCGCCTGCTCTCCCTCAGGTCTAAAGAAAACGAAGATTAGCACTCTGCATCTCGCCGTATCGGGCCTTTAACCTGCATTAGGTGCCACCTATACCTCTGATATTATCTCCGACCCAAATCAAACCCTAGCCCTAAGCAGAAACATCAGGAAAGACATCAGAAGGGGTTGCTTGGAGAAAAAGCCCCCAACTGTTTGCTGGATGTTACAGTCACTTTAGAAGCCCCCGTTGCCTGCCCTAAGAAGAAGATGAGACCAGTGAGATTTAGCTACTCCCAGCCAGCATACGAGGCGACGAACAGACACTGCCTAGCAGAACTGATAAAGGGACACTCGACCACTGATCTGACTCTGTAACTCTGGGTCCAGGGGATGACGGCTCAGGGACAGGTGCCAGGTGGGGGTTTATGGATTTCTAGAAGTCACAGAAAATCATTTTCCACAGGCTGGCTGGTTACATGGCATTCGCTGGGTGGAATGGAATTTTTTTTGTTCCCTCCAGACCACATTCCTGACAGAGCTAAAAAATATTCTTCGCGGGCCTTTTTCAAAGAACTGCTGCTGGTTTGTGGGTCTTGATAAAAGACATTTTGTCCTTTAATTCCCTGGAAGGTCTCTGACCCTTACACCAACACAGTGGGAAAGCAGGAGTGACTCCTGCTGACCAGACCTTTCACACTGTTTAACTCAGCTTGGGAAATCGGGCACACAGCAGGGGGTTAATCCAGTCTGGATTTGGGGGCGGGGGAAGTTGCACAGGGCTGATGAGCACATCATCAGTTCAGCTGCAGACTGGTTCCCCCCCGACCCATCTATGTATTTTAAAATTGGGTTGAATTTCAGTGTGTTCTAAGCCAAACAAACTTTTGTGAAGAGGCTACGGCTGCAAGCTCCTCTTTGGGAACTCAGGAGGAGCCGAGCCGCCACGAGTGGCTGTTACACCAGCAGCAGGAAAGGTCCAGAAGCCAGGAAACGGGGATGGCTTCGATAAACCGACAGCCGCACCCTTAACGCTGCCCCAGCAAAGACAACATAAGCACTTGAGTAAGAATAAAACGGCGCATTAACACAACTCATCTCCCACAGGCAGAACTAAAGGCTGGGGACCGGCCAGTGCGGAGAGCTGGGGCTGGTGCAGAGGCCCTGGGCATTCATGCAGATAGCTCTGAGACCTGCTGGGCTTGGGGGCCCCTTTACTGCAGGAGAAGACGGTCTGCCTCCCTCCCTCCTTTTGAAAAGAAGGGGGGCGGGATCTCCCCAAGGGGATCCTCCTGGAGATTTCAGTCCCCAGAACGCTCTCCTGCAGTTTTCACACAGCGAGAGGGGACGAGCGGGCCCCAGCTGGGGCTCTGTTCACTCTGACATTGGTGTGACAAGGTGTAAGTCGGTGATTTCACACTGGCAGGAAGCTGGTGGAAGTGAGAAAGTCAAGCGCCCTTTATTCAGTGGGTGTGGAAAACAACTTCCATCCAGAAATGAGAGTGGGGGACCTGACAGGAAAGGCAACTAACAAGAAGGAGTAGGCTTAAGTACCCTCTCAGGCCCACACACGCACTTTAACTTCCATCTGCACTGCTTCCCACACGCTCCAGTCCAATTTCATTCACAGCGTTCGCAGTCTCTGCATTCAATGGGCGTTGTACCAATTCACTGCGCACAGATGTTGCCTGAGAAATCAGTACCTGCTATGGGGGCCCGATGGAGGTCCAATACCCGCCGACATCAGTGGGGTGAGAACAAGCCCCTAATGACAATCTCCTGCCTTGGGTTTTCATACTGTGCTCACCCCCACGATATCCAAACAGCTGGTAACAGATTGTGGGACTTCCCCTTTTATATGCCTCCGCGCAGTACGGCTTTGGCGTAGGTACTTTCCATGTGTTTCATTAACAGCCAGCACCTATTTCTATTACAGGTACGTGATTTCCAAAAAAAGGGGTTTCCTGAAAGGCTAGTGCAGGTGACATTCCTCTCCGTCTGCTCTGGAAATCCATCAGGAACTATTGCCACAACCCACCTCGGATGCTAGGAAACCTGCATGACTGTTTTCCTGCATCTCTCCAACTTGTTCAATAGCTGAGAAAAGCCAATAACTAATAGGCTAATTAACACTGTAGAATGTATCAGTACAAGTGGTCATTTTTCCTTTGTTTGGAAAGCCGTGGTATCCCAGCAAGAGATGAGCTGGCCTCGGGCTAGGAGGACTGTGCTCCCTAGGGTCAAATTCACAGTTAACAGGAGCAGTTGAGATTCCATGGGCCTGCGTCTGATCTCCCATCCATGAGGGTCAATGTATCATCATCCCCTTCCCCATTTCACACATGAAGGTACTCGAGAGAGGGGAAGAAAGGATCGTTCCCAAAACACAGCAAAATCAGGATGAGCGCTCTGGACCTGCCAACTCCAAACACTGCTCTCCATCCTCCAGACCACACCCAGCATTGGGTGGCAATCAAGTTTCCTCCAGTGCTAGCCCCACTGAGTAGAGATAGAGCAACACGAAGAGATTTTCCATAAAAACACCAGTATAGACAACATAGAAGTTCCAACTCACCTTCGGACCAGGCCCCAACATCCCTGTCTAAGACCCATCCTTTAATGCTTCCTGTTGGATTTTGCCACAGCCATGTCCGTGTTTCATTCATTGAAACAAATATCATTAATTTCATTCATTGAAACAAATATCATTAATTTTACATCTTCACCTACCACCCTCCCTCTTCTTTGTTTGGTTAAATCACGTTAAGGCTGGAAGACCAAAGTACTGTATTTGGAAATCAGAATTCCATGCGATACAAAAGGGGGTCTTGTCTAAAGAGTCTGGCCCGGAGTCAAAGCAATGAAATGCTAACTATCTTGGAGTGCATTTGTACAGCAGCAATTCTGAAATCATATTTCACAGCAGCAGGAGATAGTCTTCATCATGTTTCGCCAGATTTAGAAGGATTTGTTCTATTTTTTGCTGCAAGGTTATTAAAAACACTTGAACCTGAAACAGTTTCATTGTGTCAATGCGTTTGCTATTTATTATTATAAGCCAGGGTGTCAGGGCCATTAAAAATAAATTGGAGGGGGTAAAAAGTGAACAAGAAGTACAAGGAAATGGGATGATTGAAAACATGCAGCTCAGCTTGCCGCGCAGAAAATTCCACTTGGAATAATGCCTTTTCTGTGGTAGGCAGAGAAAAAGACATTTAATTTTATTTTCCAATTAAATCACCTCCCCCTTCCACCTCTAGGGAATCCAGCATTCCTGGAGTATAAAAAAAAAGTAGAAACTGCGATCAGTTAGAAATAGAAATGAACCCAGCACCCCCATCCAAACACGCCTGAACTTTGGGGAAGCCCAGATCCTGCTCTGAACTTTATGATGGAGACCCATCTCTAGTACACAGATATTGGTTCAAACTAGAGGTCGGTAGGATGAGTATTCCTAAAGAGATTTGGAGTCTTTCACCTGTAGCTCATTGGTTCCAAACCAGCCCAGTCTGACAGTGACTGAAAACGATTAACATCTCGTGACCCTTGCAGTGGCCTGTAGGTAATGAATTTGGGGGGATCTCAATACAATGGACATTGTAAAAAGCACCGTAGCAGTTGGCAGCCTCACCTCAAAAGGATTTCTTCAGCTCAGAATGGAGGCGGAAGAGTGGGGACCGCACAGCAAATGCTGCACCTCTTCTCCTGAGAACAGAGCTGCTCAATTTCCAGGGCATGGGTCCAGCATCTGTTGCATGAACAGAGGTCAAATAGCGCAGCATCTACCATAGACATAGTTATTCCCCCCTCCCACCCAATAAACAATACAAATAACTAGTACGAGTCAATACACCAAGTGATTTGAGGCCACAGGCTTTGAGGCAGAGTTAGTTGTTTACTGACAAACAACGAGGAAAAACATCACTGTGAAAAATCAGATGTCATCCTTAAAAGGGTTATTGACACAGCATCTCCACAGCTCTTGAATAATCAATAGGATTAAACGGATCCCCAGGAAGAAGTTCCAAAACTCTGTTTTCTCTTTCCCTCACTGCAGGAGGCAGCTCCAAGATGCATGGAGGCTAATCAGCACAGGGGGATGCGGGATTACAGAGAATGTTTGGGGAATGATTTTGAAGAATGAGGGTCAAAAATTCCTGTATGTGACTGCAATCAATTAGAGAGAATGTAACCGTAGGAGCTACAGAAATGAAACATTGGCTTGCTTAGCCAGCAGCTTGCAGGCCCACGGACAAAAATGGTTGGGAAGGTTCCACATTTTTAGATCACTCTATGTTAGTAAAATCTCACTTACCCGTCATATTTACATACCTATAGATAAAAAAGCATAAAAAAACTGGGCCAGATTCTGACCTCATTTACTAGCATCTCCTGAAGACAGTTATTCCCAATGGACACTGAATCTTGCTCACAGATTTTCAGAAGTAAACTTAGCAAGGGGCCAAAACCGTAAGATAGCTCAAGTATTTGACAATGACATGGGAAGAAATTAGAATGTCAGATACGTGCCTGTGCGTATAAGAATATTTTATATGTTGACTTTTCGAGGCAAAACACTGAAATTAAAAATAATTAACTGCTTGCAATGGCATTATTAAAAAGTGACAGTGAATATTCACATGTAGGCTTCTCATAATGAAAACATTACACTACATTAAGGGTCAAATATTTCTTGCTTTACTCATGAGAACAGTCTCTCCCCCTCTCGCATTATTTGTGTTACAGCACCCCTACCAGCACCAGGGCTCCATTGTGATAGGTGCTGTACACGAGACAGCCCCTGCCCTTAGAGCTTACTGTGTAAACAGTAAGTAACCAAGACAGACAAAGGGTAAGAGGGGAGTCAGACACAGAGTTGAAGGAAAATCCCACTGCACAGGTCAGTGCAGAATCAGGAATGGAACTAATTCTCAGTCAAGTGCCCTATCCATTGAAGCCAGCAGGTCAAATTCATCCCTGGTCTGACTCCACTGGACATATAGGAGTCAGATCAGGAATGACTTTGGTCCAAAGACTTACTCAGATAAGTAAAGGGAGTTAGACTTCGAGGTAAAAGGCTCTAGATATTCCTTGCCACTATCTTAAGTGAAATCATCATAAAGATATAGGAAAGACATCTTGCAATGCTCAAAATTTTCCATTGGATCCTTGTCCAATCACTTTTGATTGTGATTCGTGTAATGCTAAATGCTCAGCAAGCCAAGCAATTTTGGCAGCTACTGAAAACACTGCAGGGAACTGGGCCCCAGCCACAGAACCCCTTTTCATCCAGGACCAGAGGGTACATAGTTGGGGAGGCAATAGGCAAATGAATATGGGCTAGGTACCTCTTCTTCCTTCAGAATCTGGACCCCAACTTCCTTCTGCCCTCAAACGCACAATTTCACGCTGTGGATTCAATGGGAATTAGCCCAGACATAGAGCTGGAGAGAAAAAATTCACATTTGAATCGATCATCTCCAATACATGAAACACTGAGGGTAGCTAGAGATGCCAGAATCTACACAAAAGGATGAGTTTTCGCTTCACAAGAATTTATCTAAGCAGACCTGATACATTCCATGTGTATTTTGCTCATTTTATCCAAGGTGACACTTGGTGCATCAATGGCTATTCGCGGGGATAGGCAGAAATTGCTGTTTGTCAGAGACGCGGAATGGCCAACGGAGTGGATCACGTGGTGATGACCTGTTCTAGTCATTCTCTCTGAAGCACCTGGCGCTGACCACTGTCGAAAGACAGGCTGCTGGGCTAGATGGACCATTGGTCTAACCAGGATGGCCGTTCTTACATTAGTGTGTGTGTTATGTTCTTAACTTTATCATTGTAGTCTCCCTTTCTGGATGAATTTTGAGAGATTTGAGCCATCAAATCAAGGGAGAAGTGTAACAAAAATATTCAGCAAAAGAGAGAATGGCAAAATAAACCCTGGAGATTGATGGTTTATAACTTCAGCGCTTCTCTTCACCCCCAGGTTCTCAAGGACTCTGCCTCGTTATATACATTTCCCTCCAGACGAGCAGCAGCAACAGTTACACTGAAAATCTCAATAGCTTACATGTTCACGGCTTCTTGGGAAACTTAGCTTCCACAAAAACAAAGCGACTGGAACAATATAGGAAGGAAAATTGATGTCTGAAACCCCTCTCGCCCCATTATGCACACTAACAGGAAACGTCCGGCCATCTTTGCTGAAACACCAGAGTTGGCACCAGACCAGCAAGAATGAGGTGCCTCAGCTGTTGGAACTAGGGGTGCCACCAACCCCCGGCTTGAAGTGGTTTCCATTCTACCCAGGGTTCACAGTTTGGTTCAATGGCTCTCAGCACCCCGACTAGCCACATTGTTCCAGCCCCGCTGGGTGCCCTGATAGGGCTGGACAGGGACCAGGATTCAAAAAGCAATATGCGAATCAGGATCCACCAAGGTGCCTCTCGTGAGGATCCAGGACTGGAATTACAGAACATAAGTGCAGGTCAGAATCATGAAACTCTGGCAGCTGCTGAGAAGGGGAAGCTTGCAAAATGGCTCACTGCGCAGTGATGGCTCTTCCAAGAGCTATTAATCTTTCATTTTCCTGACCGCTACATTCACACTCACATTTAAAAAAGATAAAATCTCTGGGCCTGATCCAATGCCCATTGAAGTCAATTAGTAATGTGTGACTGAGGCCCGCTGTTAGAGGAGAAAGAGGAAAACAACACATACCCAGCTCAGCTGTACTAAAAGCAAACAAAAACCCACCACACAAAATAAACGCACCCTCCTGAATCCCAGGTAGTGCAAAAACATGTAAGCGCCATCCTTTTCCAATGGTGTGTCAGGTTGGTACACGCACACTAAACAGGACGGTCTAGCATTGACTGTTTTATTTCAGTGTTCTAACTGGAACACATTTCAAAATGCCGATAGAACAATTCTGAGCAAAAATGAAGGTTGAACAAAAGCTAAGGAAAGCATATATCAAATGCATAACATCTCTAGGCTTAAATTGAGTCCTAATTTGGTAGCTGGGCAATTGCAAAGGACAAGTGTATTTTATAATCCAACATACAATTTTTATATCTTTACTCCATCTTGACAATTGAACACTTCAGAAAGTTTATCAGGGCACATTTCTAATTCACAAGTGAATAGCCTCCTTGTTTGTAAACAGAAACAACTGATTCAAACATTAGCATTTGAGCTGACTGGCCCACAGTCCCCTTTTGAAAAGTTATCTTTAAAAAATCCTTTTCCTTGAACTTTTCTTTTTTTTCCTTTTTTTTTTTTAAAGCAATTAGAGTTTAACAGGAAATGTTCACCCCATGTAAAAATGTCACAAGGCTATCACACTGATGGATTCAATCTGTGGATCAAGCACAGACTGTGTAAACAGTATAAAATCTCACAGCAACATACAAAATTATACCCTTCGCCCAAGAAGCGAATAATAAAAGCAGAGACCACTTAATAGGAAAACTAATTGAAGGGACACCTACCTACAGGAAACATGTTTAATTAATTAAAACCCTCTTTCTTCACTGTACCACACAATGGTACTCGAGTTAGTAACATTTGAATGAGGATTTTACTAAGGGAAGAGCTAGGTCTTGCTTGTTACTAGGGGGGTTTGTTTTGGCTTTTAGTAAATGAAATTGTGTGCATAAGTTTGAACTGCTTTCCAATGTGGTGCCAAATAAGTCAGAAGTTTGTCTTTAGTGCTGATATTTTAGATTTTATAACAGAAATGGACGTTATTGTCAACCCAGAACGAAAACCATGTTTGTTATATTCAACAAACACGTTTACTGGTTGGAATCAATTCCATATTAAGGGTGTCTGGTGCTGACTGTGTGTAGTGAAGAGTCTCAAAAACCTAAGATTCGTATTTTAAAATAAAACGATCACGGAGTCCTGTGGCACTTCTAAAGGCTAACAAATTATTTAAAAATAAACTCTACCCTTTTCATATTAGTGCTTCAGGTTGCCATCAAATTTTTCATAGGGTGCAACATACCCGAATAAAGGGTATGTTTCCACCAGTTCAAGTAGCAATTTAGCTCAAAAGCAATAAACCCAAATAAACAGGGCTACTTCCAGAGGAAGATTCTGTTCAGTACAAATGAAGGTAGCAGAATGAAGCCCAGAAAAACCATCTCATGGATGCTTCTCAGTCCATTTGTGATCACATCATCAGGTCACTACAGCAAGTGTTTACAGGGAAAAGTAACATTAGAAAAATGTCTTAGGGTGAGTTTCATACGATTCAGCAGCTTAAACTAAGGACACCTGCACTGTGACTGTTCTACACAGCACACCAACCCAACTCCACAGACCAGTTGGGAGCCACTTTAGGTCCAGAGTGAAATACACTTATTCACATTTACTTTACTCCTCAAACAGTTAGTCCCATGGATTCCAGTGGAGCTGTGGCTGGTGTAAGGTCCCATTCAGCATGAGTAAGACTAATAATCTAGGCCATAAATAATTAAAATGGAAAATATTCAAAACGTGCTGAAGGCATCTTATTTGATTTGCACCATTTTTGCCAGGTTATTTAACGTTTCTTGGCTTTCCCTGGGGGGGGAGGGGGGAGGAGGACTGGTCAATTTCGCTTTCCATTTCTAGCTTACTAGCTCCAACAGTCTGATCTGATGTTCATGACATTGCAGAACAATGCATTTTAATGAACTGATTTATTTAACACAACCTTCATTTTGGGCTTGGTAAAAGCCTCCCTTCTGGCGGTTTTTACCCAAAATCTGAACACTGGGCTTAAAACTAGTTGACACTAATCCTTTAAAGGAGCAAAGTTGAAAACGTTTTCGTTTGGGGGAGGCAGGGGCAGTCCAAGGAGGAAGGGACACAGAACCTGTGTTTGTTTTTTGCTGGGAAGCATAACGTCGACAGCCCAAGAATGAAGGGAGCACTCTAAACCTTCTGGCCTAAATTATCTGCTAACACAAATAATCAAATTCCAGGGACCACACTGCTCTGGCGCCACTAAAACAAGGGGGAGGCCCAGCCCAGACGCCATATTAGCAGGTGGCAGCCCATGGCTGACCCACGCAGGATATTCAAGTGCGATATACAAAATCCTGATGCTCTCTAAGGAAGTCAGCATCACTCACAGGATCGTGGGAAGTTTTTAATGGCCTGCCCAAGGCTAGGCCTCTAAAATGTTTATATTAATACTTACATGTTGAATAGCCACTCACTCGGTCTCATCTGGAAGTCGGTCCAACAGCTGAGAAACATCTGGCTGCTAACCTTAGACACCACAAACTGGTAGCCCAGGGATTTCAGAGGTTTCTTTGGAGGGTATGAAGTGCAGCAAATTTCTTATGGAGATCCCTATTCCCTCTCAATCGTTCCTCACGCCACAGTATTACATTTTCCACACAGAAAGGCTTGGTCCTATTTATATACAAGTCCTATTTATATTACCTGTTATACCGATTAGTGGTGACAAAATGGTTCAATAATTTACACATCACAACCCCACTCCTAAATCCCCCATTTTGTGGGAATGTTTTTGAATTATCTGTGCGTCTTTCTCTCTCACAGAAACAAGAGAAAGACATCAAAGGAGGGGGAAAAACACCTTTGCACGTGTGAAGAGCAGCTTTCTCTCCCCAGAAAATCAGCTCCCAGTTATTTTATGGGTTCATGAGCATATGCATATCCTTCAGCTCTCGCTCTATCTCCTTCCAATTAATACAGTATCACAAGTTTACTTTGCAAAACAAATGAGACAGGGTTCCTGCCCCAGAGAGTTTACAGTCAATAGTAAACAAACACTGGGAAACAGGTCCCTGAAGTTGTTGAGGCCAAAGGATCTGCCAGTAAGTGGCTTTGAAGTCACCTACAAAGAAGGGAAAGAGAAAATGGATTTGCATCCTTTCTGATGAAGCTGGCTTGAAAAGCGGTTTTATCTTCCTCCATCCCCGTCACCCCTCAAAATCCTACTTGATTTCTGAATGAGAAATGTGGATTGCCTACCTTGGATTATTCTTCTGTGACCAGAGAACTAGTGAAATGTATCATAAGAGAATGAAAGTTGAGCAACGGAGGGAAAGGGAATTTTAAAACAGACCTTTTGAAAGTTTTCCATTTTGTGAATGCCTATTTAACTTCCATACCTAAAGATCTTTTGAGAAAAGATTTTTATTGAAGACTCAACCTTCAATTCAGAAACAGCTCATCATAAACATACTCTATGATACCCAAACGGCCCTGTAGCAAAGCATGGGCAATCACAACTGTAGGGAAGAAAGATGGGCCACGAACCCAATGTTTTGGAAATTATTTTGCAGATACATTTAAGGAGAAATACATAGGTTAGGGGAGGAGGCTCCTGGCAGATAAGAAATGATTCACAGAGGTCGTTTTACATCATGTCCATCTCCACCTGCTCCTCCAAGTTCCATTGCTTTACTTCTCTTGGTCTCTTCCTATCACAACGCATTTTGTGATTTCTTTGTTGTTCCAAAATTAGGGAACAGTATGAAAATGCAAAGCCTAGAAAAGGACAAGAGCATCAAGGAAAAAAAACCTGGGAGGAACACAGGGAATAAAATTTAAATCCTGCAAACTGCTGAGCACCCTGGCCCTGATTCAGGAAAGCACCTGATCATGTGGCTAACTATAACTATGATTTCAGTAGAACTCCTCACAGGACTATAGTTAGGCACACGCTTCTGTGCTTTGCAGGAGCAAGAGAAGGGAGAACACGGAGAATTTGAATGGCCTGTATCTAAGCCTGCTGAAAAGTAACACTCTGCTGTTGGAACTCAGTCCAATCAAAGATGAATACAATATGACAATGATTTCCAGTGGCATGACGGACAACTCCTGAGTCAGAAAAGCCTTGCTTAAAAAGGAGTTTCATATTACAATGGAGGCACAACTCAAGTCTCGTCCCTCACCTGACTCATGGTAGTGAAACCTCAAAGCAGAAGCAGCCGTTGCCTTGGCTCTGTGCTGAATTCGAGCACCATCATCTCAGCCATGTGGTGGTCTGTTTATGGGGGGTGTTTACATCATTGCTTCGATGGAGAAAACATGGCTCCAGTGAAAGGACTGAGCTCAAGCGACCTCGGTTCCAGTCCCAGGTAAGTGACAGACTTCCTGTGTGACCCCACGCAAGCCACTACAAGCCAATTAAGGTTGGGATTTTCAAAACTTACTCAACTGCCATTGATTCCTGCATCAGTTAGGCACTCGTGGACCCCCCCAACCCAGCTCGCTCAGCTCCACAGTTAAATTTGGGATAAATAATAGCCCCTGACTTCTACTGCATGCATCTGCCTGTTGCTACCACGAGGTCCTGGAGCATTCAGGTGTCACTCTCAGACAACAGCTTCTGGGCAGCACACCCTGGGCAAAAGCTGATTATCCAAGATAAGAGAAATAGAAGAAGCAACCACCTAAATATAGCTAATTAACATTTTTAAATAGCAGGTGTTCTCTGAAGCAGAAGCAGGATAATGTTATTTTCAAACTATGCCTGGTTTGTTTTTTTTTGTTTTTTTTTTTAAAATCACTTTTACCAGTAATAAAAAATTTACAATCCAAAAGGCTACAGCAGGAACAAGAGATATAGAAAACACACAGCTAAGCCTTGAGGCTTTGCTTCATTACAAAAAAAGAAGTCAGTTTTAATTAATAAAAATCTAACTGCAGCACCGATTTGTCCCCTAGCAAAGTAACATCAAATTACTGTGCCTTATATAACCGTCCTCTTGTGGGCAGCATGAAGCAATCAGACTGTACAAGCTGGTGAAATCCCAGATCAATCCAAGATATACAGAAGCGGCTTCACAGAAAGATTGAGCATTTAAATTCAACAGCATGTACGCCTTGCTAAGAGAAAAGTGTTGTAAAGTTGGCTAGCTCCCTCTACTGTCTGAATACTATTGAAGTAACGGAGGTCTCTCTCCCAAGAAGCCTCCAATTCCGCCCCCTTGAGTGGCTGTAGAAAGAGGCGTTCCCATACCAAGCAGGAAATCTCAGAGCCCAGGTCTACCTACACAAGTTTGCAGGGCTCGCACTCCAGGGCTAAGAAAAGCAGTCAGTGGTTGTAGCTCTGACTGAAGCTGGGGCTCTGAAGCCCACCCCCGTGCTCCCGTTTCCAAGCTCAAATCTCAATGTCTACACCAATGTTTTTAGCACCAGAGCATAAGCCTGAGTCTGCAGACCTGGGCTCTGAAACTCTCTGCTGTGGGAAACATACTCTGGCCACTCAAAGGGTGGAAATGAGGTTTCTTGGTAGGATAGTACTTGCTGGAAGTGATTATATATAAAATACATGGAATGTTTAACTGTGAAGTGCAGGTAAAAAAAAAAATTAAAGGACTGTCAAGTGAAACATTTTTAGAGTCAAATTCCATTCAGTCCTGCAGGCTGCTCCCACCGATTTCAGTGAAAGCTGAGCATATTCAAGACAAAAGAACCTGGCCCCACTGGCCACCCCCTGATGTCCAACTGACCCTGCTCTTATTCCAACCCATCTCCCTTTGGAGTTTTCCTTTAAGATGAGATGTATTTCAGGAAACAAATCAACTCTCAGAAGGAGCCCAGCAGATCAGTAGTGCTAGATGCATATCTCAGAGATCAAGCCTTAAATCTTTTGACTTCATTTGGAATATTGGTACAGTGCTCTGTTGACACATCCCAAAAGAAATCAAAAACTCACAAAGAAGGTTTTTAATACAAATTAAGACTTTTCCTAGGCAACACCTGTCTCTCCATGATAGCATCACTTAGGTTTAAACATGCTTCTTGCTAGTGTTTCAAGGTTAGTGTGGACCAGGATGAAAGAGCTGGAATACCCAAACTTTACATCATACCAGGTGTTGGACAAGGTCGTGGGATTTGAAAAGTAGATTACTCAAGGTATGAAGGCCCACAACTAAGCCGTATCCCTATTATACTGGGTATTCAAAGGTACTCTGAAAATCAGTACAGGTCTCAAGAAGTTTGTTACCACAATCAGCCACCCTTCGACTTCCCTTTTAAAATAATTTTAGATGCCAAGGTCTTTGATATAAATACACTACAAACTGACGAAGCACTAGGCACTGTACTGCTTCCACATTTCACAAGATAACTTCTGCTTTACCATGTGGTTAGTGAATATTTCAAACCAAGATATGTCAGCAACTTTCACATATGAAAGTAACTCCCCATCCCCCCCACTGTGTCCCTCCCCCCAAAAAAAACAAAACAAAACAAAAAAAAGCCTCAGTTCTCCAAGACTCTAAGGGGAATACACAAACAATATCTAATTTTTCCCTTTTGAAGAAGGCTCTCTCCATAGTCAAATCCCAAATCCCAGATAAAAATAGGAGATATAAAATTCTGAACAGAAATCCAGCTTTGTAGAATTCACTATTAGAGAAAGCAGGACAAATATCTTACGATGGGAATAAATCAGACTAATTGACTTTCCAGCTTTGATTCCACCTCACCTTTTCTTCCTTCTGTGGATACACAGATAAGTAGAATGAAGGAGGCTGCAACGTCCAGATTTTATTCTCTCAGAGGGACAGCAGCAAATATGGCCATTGTGGTAGGCACCAGGGTAGAAGTTTTCTATCTGAAGGAAGTCGTGGGTAAAGTTTCTAATTCAGCAGCTCCTTAAGTTCATCAAACTCCAGTTAGGACACTCCAATTATTTTGGTCTGGCTTTACCAAACCACCACACTCATGCGACCCACGTAAAATCCTCCTTTACAAAGTACTCTGCAGGAGGCAGCTGCACCCCAGATCAGGACACGTACTTCTTTCACCACACAACATTAAGTTATTGGCAATTGTTTTTCCATTTTACTATAAAATCGGATCACCATATTATGATCTGGAACAAGACATTCCCAAACATTTTAAGATTCCAATAAATGATCAAAATCCTAAACATAAATACAATTAAAGGCTTGTAATATTAATGCACACTTTTTTATTATATTAAAATCAGGCAATGGTCTGATACAATAAAAAGGCTGCTTATGGAATACTGTTATGTTAAACTTTAATTACAGAGGATGTTAAATCCTGACAACTAATATTTTCCTCAGAAGAGTTAATGGAAACATCAATTGTTCTTTGTCTTTATAGCGGCTGCTTTAAAATGTGGCTTTACACAAACACTGAATTTGTCATTAAAACTTAGGACACACTAGGTTGTTTGTATTTAAGCTTGCATCCACATTTCAGCAGTTTGCGATCCAAAACAGTAAACCAGAAAAGGCAGTGATTTGCCAGGAAGCATGGCCAGCAGGGTCTTGTTCTAATCTGCTGTGCACACCATTTCCCCCGCCCAAATCTTCATGGAAGAGTTTCTCTCACAACACTTGAAGTGTCAAAACAAAGTCTACACGAAGTTGATTTGTCTCAAATTGTCAGGTCTTTAAAAAGGGTCAAAGGTAAGTGCACTGTTTATTAGTTAACATCCTCAGGTCAATTTTGAAGCACCAAAATTTGACTGGCTGAACTGGAGTGTGCGTTTAGAATTTCTACATGACGAGTTTCCCTGTTGAAATTTGGCAGCTAGCAAATCCAAGCAATCCTGGTAAATTACCATTCTTTTCACCATGTCAAAAGCCTATTTAATAACATCAGCCGTGGCCAGCTTGGCGGTGTGGAAGCATGCCTTGGGAGCAAGGGAGATCCAAGTTTGCAAGCAGAATAGATACTCTTGATTCCCAGGCTGGTGAAGACTAAATTCATTGCTGAAACAAAATGACAAGCATGAGGGGGCAGGTCAGGTGATTGCGCCAACATTTTTCCTGTTGGCCACTGGCCAGGGGCAAGAAGAGTCATCACAGGAGGGGCAAAAAGAAAGCAGCACTTCCTCTATCTACATAGAGGAGAGGAAAGATTGAAAGAACCCTGAAGGCCCATGGTATTGGGGAGGGGGGCCAGAAGGAGAAATACAATCGGTGCCTGGGCCAACTGGAAGGAGGAGAGCCTGTCCCACGTTACTAGGACTTAAAATATAAAACCAACCACAGTCACATTCAGCCTTTACTAGAGATAGCACAAAGGGAGGGATGATTGAGGTTAGCACACATCCCCATTAGTAGTCCACAAAGCCCAGCACAGTCCTGGAAGCTAAAACCTTTGTGTCTATTCTAATAAATAGCCCTGAGCTTCAACTCTATTGCAAAGACAGAAAAAGAAAAACAACAGCAACCACCCAGGCCAAACACACAGCAAGGTGATTATGTGATGTATGTTTTCACAGTTGAATTAAATGTGCCACACTGGTCTGGACAGTAATAAATTTAAATAGACTTTTCTTGATACCAGAAGTTCAACTATATGGACAGTGGTTACACGTGACAGGATTATTTGTTATAGCACAACTTATTTCAAATGAAAAATTAGTAGCATTTACAGTATCTCAAGATAGACTTCCTTTGAACGGGAACTTTCTTTCCAGTACTTTGAGGTCTACAAGATGCATCTAGAAAATTTACTACTGTGGAAAATGAAGACAGCTTAAATTGAATAAAGGGCATGATTTTTTTTTTTTTTAAATTAATTGCTGTAACATTGTCCTTCAGGTGGCTGAGGAAGTTTCATATTTTCTTTAGACATCATTAGACGCCGAAGCTCTTGCAGAACAACTTTGATACTATAAGAATTCTGCCATTTTGCTAGGACTGATATGGCTCTGGGATCCACCTATAAATAGAGAAAAAACACCACTCCTGTCAGTCCTCAAATCCCAAAATATAGCTGGCTATCAGAGACTGTGGTTTTTAAATCCAGTTAGTGTCAGTACGTGTGAAAAACAGGCAAGTTTAGTTTTCTTTCAAGCTTAATAAACACATACTTTGTAACAACACAAGTATTGATCAGGTGTGAGAGAGGAACTGTTAAGCTATTCATTTCAATTACTGAAACATTTGATGCATTTTATTTTACCCCTGCCCCATGTCCATTAGTCAAAAAGAAAGCAAAGTATTCTGTAAAGCAACATCTGAGTAAAGAGGTAGGTTCAAATCAATGCTCTGTTTAAATCACATTAACATAAACGGGGGAGAAAAAAAAAACTTACCACTCCATTAGAACTATTTACTCCATTCATATTAATTTTTGTTACAAATCTTACAAATGGGGGTGCTTCTGGATATTTAGGCCCACATTCTATTTTAAGGCTGTATATTCTGTTTTCATAGATTGTCTGGAAGAGAGGAACATCTGTATCAGGCAGTGTTAGGATCACTTAATTACAATAGTTATCAAGGACTCAAAGCTTGAGTGCAACAAACATGATGGTTGTTTCCCACATTAGTTAATACACACACTCAAAAATGCCACAGAAATTCTCTTAGTGCCCAACATAAACAAAGCTTGTCACACTCTGCACCAATACTTAAACTATTGTCTCTTTATCAGATTACAGAATAAAATCAACACCCCTTCTTGGAGATTTATTTAGAATAAAGCAATCCAGTATCTCTGCATATGCTTCAGATTCATACTGGGCAATTCAAAGGCATGTACAATTTTGAGTTGTTTCAATGTTACATAAGAAATAAAAAAACTGTTTTACTACCCAGCTTTTTATAACCAATTTACTACAAAAGCCTGCAATTCTTAAAATGTTATTCGAATCGTTTAACTGCAAACACTGTGGCTAAACTTCAATATTATCTTACAATATTCATAACTGGCCAAAGCGAGAGTTGTGGGGAGGGAGCTTCTAAATACAATACGTCCGTAGTTCACTCCCCGTCCTTAGGCAAGGAGTCAAAGGATTATAATTTTTCATAGCAACTTCACTGCACTACAGATATAGACAGTCCCATGAGGAACTTACAATCTAGCTAGACAACTTACAAAGTAAAGGGAAAGGAGACAAAATGAGTGAAGAACATATTTTGTAGTCTTGCCAATTTTAAGGTAATTTAAGAAAGTGGGAAGAGGATTTAAAACAACTGCCAGAGGTGGGAATAACGAGAAACAACAAGATTTTTAAGTGTCCACATGGTAGACTGGGTCAGGGAGGGATTCCAGCTGTATCAGGCAACAATGAAGGGATCATGACAGAAGGACACAAAGAGGAAAGACTTGGATAGAGTGCAGTAAGTCTTCATACGGGGAAATGTGAGACAGATTCCTGCAGAGTCAACACTACCCTCAATGCCAAAAAACAGGAATTGCTCAAAAAGTACAAGCTCTCTAGTGATGAAAGCATATGGGTGACCAGAAATCAAATGCTGTATGTTTTTACAGAGAGAGCTCTGAATGTAAAAACCTAATTGAGACAAGCCACAGGTAGTTTTTAGGTGGACACTGCTAACGGAGTCCATCTGTATATCCTCCACCAGTGTGCGGGGGGGGAGGGGGGTTATAACTTTGATGTACAAACAAAAGGAAGTACTGCTTTATACAAGGTTACAGCCAGCCTGTGGACCTTGTTACCTGGGATGTTGTGAAGGCCAGAACTACAACTGGTTTTTAAAAAAACAAACAAAAACAAAAACAAAAAAACCAAGTGAATTCACGGAGATGTTTGCTAAAATGGTGTGGAATGAACCCCATGCTCTGGGTGTCCCTAAGCATCAACCTGCCAGATGCTAGGATTGGATGACAGGGGCTGGATCACACGATGATTGCCCTGTTCTGTTCATTCCCTTTGGAGCATCTGCCTTTGGCCACTTTTGAAAAACGGGACACTGAACAAGACGGACCTAGTGTGACCATTCTTATGTTCTTTTTACATTAAAGTAAAAAGTACTTATGCTTTGTCTCAACTAGGATTTTACACTGAGCACACTCAATGTAAATGCACACTTATGTGTAATCTCTTCACAAGGATCCATTATGGTGCAAATTGGCTAAGGAAAGATTGAGAAAGTGGCCAGGAAGCATTAGGATGTGATAAATTACAAGACTTGAGTAAAGTCACAGGTGCACATACATATTTGTTACTAGTAAACTAAAACCTGCAGTTTGAAACTCATGTAGGAGTCACTGTATTCATAGACATGCATTTTCAGCTGTCTTTCTAAGCAACTGTGACACCCAGTGGTCAGTTATGGAGAGCAGGATTTTTCTAATAATTTTGCTAGGTGAGGTCTTTTTAAAAGGTGACAGACAGGAATAGTGAAAAACAGACGGTAATTGTGAACTGAGACAAAAAGCTAGTCACCTCTAGCAGACTGGACTACCCTACGCAATTATGACATCATAATCGATTATTTGTACTTTGGTCTCATATACCAACACTTGTATGGTAAAAGCATACAAGTGTGCCCAGACTTCAGTCTTCTTTTAAATTTTTGCTTAATCCAAGACTATTAATGACAAGTCTTTTAAAAGATCAGATGATACAAGTGTCTATGGCCAATAAAAAATACCTACCGCCCAAAGTAAGGTTGACAATGCCTTTTAAAAAAATTTCTATATACATGCTGAATCAGTCAGTGCTTGCAAAGTTATCCGCACAGAATAAATTACGGGAGGAAGCATGCTTCAATATATGGAGTAAGGGACAGCCAACTCTCAGTATGCATCTAGTTCTGCATCATGTTTTAATATTTTCTCTATTGTCAAATACAGATTTTCCTCCACCTGTAAACACTTCTACTAATAAATGGAAACAAGTAGTAATTTGGAGACAATGCAAATGTTTTATGTCAGAATGAGAAAAAGAAGTAATACAGCTGGATATGAATGGTCCACAGAAAAGCATCCCACCTCTGTAAACAAGAGTCCCATACAAGTTCCCAGAGCCCACACTTTCACATAGCCTGCTGTCTTCAAGCAACACAAGCTCTAAAAAGACTAACATTTGGAAACTAAGCTATAAATATAGGAGCCAAAACAGTGAAAGGAGAAAAAGGCACAACCAAGAAATCTCTTTGTGCTAATAAAGTTATTTTAAACTGGAAAACAATTTGAGCTATGGAATTCTACTGTTGACAGGTCAACAAATACCAAATTGGCACCTTCAATTTTTAATTTATTGGAAACCTAACGATTAAAAATTTCATTCTGCTTAATTCTGTCAGCTGCATATAAACAGCCTTTTTGCACAACTCTGCTCTGGGCACACTAATTAAAATTCCCCTCTCAAGTTAAGTTCTAAATCAACTACAGTCATTCAGAATAATGACTTAGACATCACCAGGGGCATATGAATGAACATGTTTAAGGGGGTATTTAAAAGGCAGTCAAAGATCCAAAAGTTAAGGTGAACAAAGATAGAAAATACTGAAACTGTAAAGCCGTTATATAATAAATTAATGGTACAGTCTCACCTGGAGTACACAGTCAGAATCTCATAAACAGCTACAAATAGAAAGGCGCAGATACGGGCAATGAGGGCATCTGAAGGCTTCCATATAATGATAGGATGAAAAGACTGGGATTATTTTAGAGAGGAGACAGACACCAGACACGAGACATACATAATAATGTGATGGTACAGTGAAGGTAAAAACTGCTCCCATTGATCCTTTTATAGTAAAAGAGCAAGGGGGTAGTCAATGAAACTGGAAGGCTGCAAAATTAAATTTGAGAGAAGGAAGTTTTGCATGTGTATTTTATTTTTAAGATGCGTGAATGACTTGTGGCATTTACTACAAAATAGAGGTCAAGAGCTTAATAGGATTTAAACTGGATTTGTCATATGGATGAGAATATATAGTTTACATTACCCCTTCTACTGTACTCTTAAAAAAAGCAGGAATAGATCCTCATGAGACAAAGCAGAAGGCTAACTCATAAGGAATCACCTATGGGTATATTCCACAGATGGTATCTGTATTCTGGTAGGGTCTAGCAGTCTAAAGGGGCTCACCCCATTGTAGAGACATCAACAATATTCCTGCCCAAAGAAATTAGTCTAGTTTGCCCACTACATTAATCCAGAGTGCAGTCAGGTGAACCACACTCTGAAGAACCATCACATCAGTCATGTTTCAACAATTTATGAGATATTAAGCTTGTCACTACCACAGGTTTCAGACTGCAAGACAGTGAGGTTAGTACACAAGATACTTTTTGAAAATATGAAGTGCTATGGAAATACTATGCTTAATTGTTTCTGTCCCATACATAATGATAACATAGCTATACTGCTATTATCATGATGTCTTTTTTACTAACCTCTCCACGCAGGAGAACTGATACTCTGCAGTCTCAGTATTACTGTAAAGAACATGGTAGTGTTATAATAATAAGTCCCTGTGAGGCTCATTAAATACAGAGATCAGGAGACAGGTGACAAGAAAGTTAAAGGCACAATTTAGTTTATCAGAATGTGAGGTTCTAACCATAAGTTTTCTGAGCTAGCAGAAACTTTGAAGGAGCAAGTTACTTTTGCTGCAGTAGAAATAATCCTTCCCAAATCCTCAAGAAACTCCCTAAAGGGATGACCAAAGCTGAACTGAACTAGGGCAGAATACAAATTAAGGAGGACCAGCTAGTGAGATATTTCCAGTTTGAGCTCCATTTTTATCTCTGACAGGCTTTTAGACTTGGTTATAGTTTAGTGCTACAGAACACTAGAAACTTACTGTCTAAATGAATCTGTATATGTGCAAGTCACTTGTATAACAGAACTAATCAATGAAAAGGAATGAGCATTGTTTAAAGTCATTAGCAGAAAGATATACTGGCATATCAACTCCAATTTATATGCCAAGAGAACCAGGTTGCATATACGAACCCACTCAGATAGATGCATGAGGATGCCTAGGGTGAAGGGGGGCGGGGGAAGGAGGAAAGCAGAATTTTGAATGACGCTGGCATTTGTATCTGTAAATTGATGCTTACTCTTGGAGGCCCAATAATCATTCCTGTCCATCTTGTAAGTGTCATATCTTCATCATCTTCAAGACCCCAGCTAACTGTACCATCTCCTACTCCCTTCTGACCTTCTTCAAGTTCTTCCAACAGTCGAAAATTACGAGGAACTTTTACTCCTAAAAATAATCAGAAAGAAACTTTGAATGGAGAATATCTTGCAGGGAAATAGGACTCTGTAATTGGACTGTTACTTTTGATAATTCTATGTGAAAACATTTAGATCAAAATACTGAGAAACAGCAATATTTCTAAGTGGCAGTATTTTCATGATGTGAGGAAGACATTTATATTTAACTTCTGATCTTTTAAGTGGAAACATGGAGTTTTTTTGCATTTTAAAAAAATCGTGCTAGTGAACCAATGCAGCGAGGCTCTGCATTAGTGCATGTAGTGAGACATGGAAGAGGAGCTCTGAGCATTCAGAGTGTAAGCAACATATTTACTTCTTACTTCCTCGCAGTTACTTCCTGCTTTATGTCCATTTGATTTAGAAGATCAAATGAGGTAGAAGATCATTTTGTAAGAGCTGTGAACCTTTCCAGAGCTTTTAAAAAGTCACAAATCAATCTGTTTCATAACAGTTAATTTTAGTAGACTTCATCTGTGCAAGATCCAGCTAACGTACTAAATGAGCTCCCCTTATTGTAATATCTGAGCACCTCACAATCTTTAACATACTTATGCTCACAACACCCCTGTGAGGTACAGAAGCATTATCATTGCCATATTACAGATGGGGAATTGAGGCACAGAGAGGCTAAGTGACCCTGAATGACTCTTATACTGTGTTATAATCTTTTATTTGCTTACTGTACATGCTTCAGAACAGTTCTAAGAGAAGCAAAGATGCATTGATGGGACACAAAGCTAATGGGGCTATTTTCCACTTGACCTTTTAAAGAAAATGTTGTTTACAGAAATACCAAAAGGTTAACTATTAAACAGTTGCACTATATGCAATATGACTGAAAATAAATGCCTCGTCCCCTTCTTCAGCCTCACCTGTTGGTTAGCGTAGGAGAAACAGAGAGGGGCCTTATTCTATTTATGGGACTAAATTGTTCTCAGTGACGAGTGAGTTCATCTAGTGCTCACGAAACATCTCTACATGACACCAGGGAAGAGGCAAAGCAAGGGCCTTGAAAATATCCTCTTTGACTGCTTGAGAACTTGGAAGAGGGAAAACACCTACAGCCAAATATAGTGGGACAGTGCTTAGAGTATGACATCTTTAGTTGTTTTAAAGTCTAACTCAAACATGTTAGCGATCTAAAAGGGACTGAATGCCAATTCTGATTTTGTTGTGGAATCAAAGTTCTCACCTCAAACACCGCACACAATACACACACACACACACACAATACACACACACACACACACACACACACACAAAATCTCAAACTCTTGAACTGACATAAGAATGCCCAGTAATCTGGACGAACCCCCCCCCCCCTTAAGTCAGTGGTCTCAAATTAGGCACCTACAATTATGACACTTGACAAATTTGGCCTTATCATTCCGTCTCAACTGCCCATCTACCAAACACAGATAACAATACCATGTTATCTTATGGAGTGCTGTAAAGATGAGTCATTACTGTACTGCATACCACAGAATAGCCCAAGATGAATGAAGTTAGTTCTGTATTCAGTGCAAGGTTTGGATGGTTTGTGGTAAGTCATGGAGCCACATACTGACAAGGATAAAAGGAAATACTGAATAGCTATCCCTTCAGTGAGCAACATCCATTCTGTGCACTGAATAAGGCAGAAGCCCTGTGGGAAGAAGACAGTATTTGATCATGTGACTAAAGACTACCATAACGTATATATGCACAGAGAGGTCAAACTAAAGTGCAAAGGGTAATGTTAACTCTGTCATTTGTGCTTGACTTTGCAACCTTAGTGGAGGGGGAAGGATAGGAAGAGAGAGAAACTATGTAATATTCATAAAGTTCATATGGGAACAAAAGACGTTTAGGGCTATTCCAAATACTCTGATGCAGAATGAGTCAGAGCAATGAAGGAGCAGAAGTCCTAGAAATAAAAGATTGTAGCAGAACAATTAAACTAGTCTGTAGATTGCTGGTGGTCCAGACAGAGCTGGTTTGTTATATGGCTTCCCTGTTCCTTACTGCAGTATCACAGGGCAAATAGCGGGTATGAGACACTATTAAAATATGGATTTCACACTATATGAAAAAAACTGAAAAACTCGTTCTAGGGGGATCAGTGTACGACCCTAGTGCAAATGCATCTTCTGTCTACATACTAAAGCATATGCCATCATGTGAATGTTTGGTGCCTCACATGGTACTTGAACAAAGATTTTAAAAAAATCATACAAATTGATGTGAATCAATTTATGATTTTAGTGAGACGAGGAGGAGGAGGAAAGACAAGGAACAAGAGAAAACTAATGTTAGTTATCCAATCACGCTTTGTAAAAATGTTCTAATCTGTCCTGTGCATATTCAGTATTCAGCATATTGCTTTTGAGAGTTAAACCAGGGCAAGTTCTATGACAGAAGACGTATTCTTAAACCACCTGACTCAAGGGTGAGTCAATTACATTTATGACACATGGCAAATAACTTGCATAATTTTTTTTTATTAAGGTTAGTTATGGAGACTGCTAAGACAGTAACAAAACAAACCTATTTGCTTTAAGAGTCCTTCAATAAAAAAAGACAGAAAAAATAAGTAGTTTAATCCAAGTTTTTAGTAACTAAATTGCCAAAACAGGCTTTAGATTATTAATTTTAATTTAGCCAATTATTGTTGAATCCAGAATACTCTGAGCAACAGCCTCAAATTTCATTTAAATTATGACACAATAGGTGTGAGAAAATCTACAGCATCTTAACTTACTGTTTGCAGACCTCATGGAAATATTCCAAAAAGAAATATACCATATTGTACATTTAGAGCAAAAGTAGAAATCTTGCTAACACAGTCAACCTACTAGCGATTTAACTGTAGAAACGTTGACAACATAAAATCTCAAATTTCACAGGATGTAAATTTTAAGTCTTGAGTAAATTTGTACACACAAGACTTCTGCTTCCTAGTTCTGACAAACCCCATGAAGGACATCTAGTTTTACAATGGAGACTGGGAAAAAACAATCCTCTTGCCAGCCATAAGTGGAGAAATCTAATTTGTATACAACTTGAACACCTAAAGAAGAGTTCCTAGTCTTATGGTTATGAATATAGCATTCCAAGTGCAAAGTGATACAGTGCTGTCCTCTTCAAAAGTCTTTGCTCCTCAGAATTTCACCAAGCAGCAGCAGACTAAAATTGATCATTGGTAAGTAATTCTTTGCATTTCAACAATGACCTACCAGACCCACGTACAACAGGATGAATTAAGGATTAAGAGGAATGACAGGATTTTTTTGCTTTATCGGTCAGAATCTAAAATAACTTTTGTTATAAGGCAAAAATTATATTATTTCCAGATAGACACACGTCAAGATAGGACTTTTAAAAGATCTTAAAGCATTCCAAAGTTCAATTCCTTCCAAATCAGGTAAGTACAAAAGTTAACAGAAGTTACCGAAGTTACAGCTGCACTGTGTCAATTTGAGGTACAGCACAGAAACCCTTGATACTTTTAAAATACCGGTAAACTAAATTACATACATGAGTGTAAATTTGATGGGACAAAAATTGTAAAGTTCATTACTTTGTGGTTTTCTGAGCTTTTCCAAATTAAGAAATTTCAGTTACATAGTTTAAATGATCCCAAATTCAGAACTTGTATGCCAAATCGAAGCACACAGCAAGTTTTACATGAGTAAAGACTTTTCAAAAATTGGATCCATTTTGGATGCATGAAAATAGCTTAGTAGCACTAGCAGGCCCTGATATAATGAAATGGTCAAAATACTTCCATGGACAGAAGTTGCAGTTGGAAGTCAAAGGGAGTTTTTTCATTGATTTAAATATGCCCAGAATCAAACCTTTAGAGTAAAGAGTTAGTTTTACATAGGCATGACAATGAAAGATTACACAGGCAGCTTTTCTTTTCTACAGAGGAGTTAAGATGCATGCATTTATCTTTTGGCACATGGATTTGTAGATATGTCTTACACATTATCTTTACTGTAAGGGATAAGGCAAAAGATTTTATGGCTAATACATTTCAGTAATTAGGAACACTGACCAAAAACAAAAGTCCTTGGTCTGTCAGAGATAATATTACATAACTAATCTGAAGAGGAACCATATCAGATTCTGATCTCTCGTACCAATTTTAACTTTGATGTTAGTAATTACTCCTGATTTAACTACTGTAAGTGTAATCATGCCAACCATATCTTATTATTTGAACTTAAATACACAAAACAGCTAACAGAAAACTGTTTTAAAATACTTTCTATGTTACAGTTGGTATTACAGCCATAATTATATCTGCTTCAAGTACTCTTTCACAAAGAATACCATATTGGAACAATTTTTAAATTTCCGACAATCACACAATTAAATACTATCTTAGATGCAGAAGATATTTTTGAAGTGATGCAATATTTAGCATTTAATGAAAGGCATTTGGTTGTGACAAGCTGTACGAAGACAGGAAATTTAAAGTTCTTATGCTGTCCTTACACATCATTATAGTCAAGACTTTTCGGAAGACAACAGTAACCAACTTCTACTGAAACACTTAACCAGCCCCAAAAACTTATGAAATACTTCTGAGCAAGCTAAAGTGTTAGTTACATACATTTCTTGCAAACTAGAATAAGGATTAGTCTACACTAGAAGCACTACAACGCTGTAGCACACCTGGTGAAGATGCTCGCTGCCAATGGAGAGAGAGCTCTCCCATCGGCATAATCAAACCATCTCCTAGAAAAGCAGTAACTATGTCAGTGGAAGAAGCTCCCACCTTAAAATGGTTGATAGAGACTTGCATTTCCATTGAAGAGGTCTCAAACCAAAGAAAACCTTGCAATACAAATTAGACAGCTGCAACATCAACTTTGTTTCTTAGCTTTTAAACTGTGAAACAAGTCACCTGCTATCCACTTCAATTTACTTTACTAATGAAGGCATTTCAAACTAATATTTTTGCGAAAATATCTATACCAACTCTTGAGACAAAAGTCATCTTCCTCTTTATATTTGAGAACATTGGTGATACTGAATTCAACATCCTCCCAAGAAAATTTCCTGAAGTACTGCTAGAATTTCTGAAATTATTATGTCCAGCTACAAGAGTTATCTGGACATTAAGACTAATTTAAAATAGAAAGTTCACAACACCATTACTCATGTGATACCTGATTTTAGCTAAAAATAAAGTTTTAGTATCAGTTTAATATCACTTTTCTTATAAGCACACAGGAATTGCCACAACAGAGTTCTGTGGCACTTAAAGACTAACCATAGTGGATCAGTCTCAAGGTCCATCTAGTTCAGTAATCAACACCTTCTCAAGAAGTTGTAAGTAACCCCCAGGAGGGATATTTGCCCTCTGCTAAATCTCATTTTGCTTTCTAGCAATTAAGTGATTGCCTTAAACCAGTGGTTCTCAACCTATTTACCCTGGTGGGCCACATATGCAGCTCTCTGTGTTATGTGGGCCGCATCCACACAATATATGTACTACCTGTATGGTCCAAATGATGTCATATGGACGGCAGCAACGTGCTGATAGGGCTGTGGGTTGAGAACTACTGGCTTAAACAATAAAGCCTGAGGTTCAAAATCCCTTCCAAAATTCATTAGCATTAACTATTATAATGTCAAGCATCAGCCAAAGTGGGATTTTCTCCATGAAAGCTCATGCGATAAATACGTTTGTTAGTCTTTAAAAGTGCCACCAAACTCATATGTTTAGCTGAACTAGACTAACACAGCTACCCCTTTGGTACTTTTTATAACTAGATATTCTTATTACCATATACATATCTACCCTTTTGGGGGTTGAGTGCCATGGTTATGCATTATACAAAAAACCCCACTTACATGCTCTTACCAGTTTTGAGGTTGCCATCTTTCGATTTAATTGAATAGATCTTTGCTACTGTGTTACGAGACTGGAAGAACAGAACTCCCAACCTACAGTCCCTATACCACCATCTTATGCACATTTATCATGTCCCCTCTTATCCATCTCCCCTTTAAAAGGAGAACACCCCCTTTAATTCTGCAAAATTCTTTTTTGAGCAAGGAATACCATCACATAAAATGCAGATGAGACCACACAACTGATCTGTATGATAGCAAAGTATTTTTGATATTATTCTCCATCCTAATCCTTGTGCACCCTAACCCTTCATTTGATTTTACCCAGATCTGCATATTAGGCAGAGATCTTAACTGAGCATCTGCATTGAAGCCTAGAATCCTGAACAATATTAACTCAGGAAAATCAGAACTTTGTGAAGATGTATGAATAGTTATTTTCCCCCCTCCAGTCTGTAGTATTTTGTGTCTATCAATGTTAAACTTCATATGCTATCATGATGCCCATTCACCTAGTCTGGTTAGCTCCCTCTGTAGTCTCTGGTCTTGACTAAACTAAACAACTTTGTTATCTGCAGATTATTCCTTACTATTCACTCCCTTTTTCAGCTCATTAATGACGACACTGGACCGAAAATGGAACCTTGAAGTACCTTGCTGTTACATTTTTACTATGATAAAAGTTGACCATTTAATCCCACTGTTTTCTGTCCCATAACTGGTTTTTGATTCATTATAACACTTTGCCATTCACCTATGACTACCTAGATTTTTCTATAGGTCTTTTATGAAGGACCTTGTCAAAGGCCTTTTGAAAGTTTAAAAATAAGATCTTCTTTATTCACACATTTAAAGAATTCGAAGAGATACGAGTGTCTTCCTTTGCAGAAACCATGCTGTTTATGCTGTATCATATCAAGATATTCCAGGATTTTCATTATTTAATTTTAAGTTATTATTTCAACCTATTTCTTATATGCAGATGTAAGGCTTACTGGTTTATAATTCTCTAAATCACTCCTGGAGCCTTTTTAAAATGTAGGTACAACAACTGCTACCATCCAGTTCTCTGAAACAGTAGCTGTTTTTAAATGAGAAACTGGGCATTTTTGTTAAATAGGAAGTGGTTGGGTTCCTAAGTTGCTTTATTAAAGCTATGAAGGCTAAAGATTTCATTCAAAGATATCCAAGTGCTTTATAAAGAAACATAAATGTGAAACAAAGTATTATCAAAACCTATTTTACAGATAAGACAGAAGTTGCTTGCCCAAAGCTCCATAAGAAATTCAGAAACAAAAAAACCCCACAAGAATCTTCATTTCCAAGGTCCCTGTTGTACCCATTAAACAACATTTCTTATGAAGCTTCAAGTGTCAACTGTGTACTTCACTAACTATTAAAGCGTCACTGTAACATTACTGAAAAGGAGTGAACCCCACTGTTCTCCTTAATAGGACAGTCTCAAAACTGCACTGTTGGCCACATGGCAGATCTATTACCAGCAACAAACAGTTGCTTCATTCCCAGCTGAACAGAGCTTTAAGTTATATTTAAACTAAGCTTTTGGCCTATATTTTAAGGTTTCCCAATGTTTACAAATGTTACATATCAATTTAAGAGCTTTTGCCAAAAGCAGTTAAGGTACACAATATCCAACCAGCAACAAGTTAAACTTGAACATGATTATTGGCACATGCTCTCTTCACAGACATAAGGTTCTTGCATCTACTTTTCCCCCTCTAGCCATATATTACCTCTGGTACAAGCCTCCTATTTCCCATACTAGAAGAGTCAATAAAGCAGAGCTTTTAGAACTAAACAGAGATGGAGCGTGATCCGGAAGCAGTACCATACCTAATAGTGAAACATTTTACTGGTTACTTAAGATTGTTCAGGTCTGGCCTACAATACAATGCCATGAGGAAGACAGGTATCAAGAAAAGCTTTAGACTTTGTCTCCATGAAATGTTGGTTGCACAGCTCCTACTGCATCTCTACATGCACATCCCCTCATGGCCACCCAAATATTGAATTTATGGATCTGCATTGGCTTCAAAAAAGCCACTTGCCTCGTACTTCCAGACAAAGTCAGCAGCTGCAATAGAATTTCGGGAGAATATAGCTGTCAGAATGAAGCAACATGAGAGCTTAATGAGGTCCTGTCACAGTTTCATGTTAGATACCAAGTGTTCCAACATGGTCTCCTCAACATGTAGCACATTTGTGGCAGCCCACTGATGGTATCAAGATTATGAGAACTTTTCTCTATAGCTCCATAGAATACAAGCTTTATCGCAGTAACTATTGCACTGCTATAACACGAGGTTCCCCCCCCTTTAAATCTTGATTCTCTACAAACATTGTTCTTATAAACTTTAAACTGTCTTTGAAAAGAGTCTACCTCAAGAGAAAGATCTTAAGATTTGTTCATTTCAAAGCCCTAATATGGTAGATGGACGTGAATGTGTTTGTAATTTTAAATTCCAATAGACAGATTTTAAAACAATTCTTCTGCAATCTTTGAAACCTAAACACTGCAGCAAGAACCTGAAAGTGAAATTGATTACATAGAAGTCAAACTGATTTTACTGTTCAACTTGAAGAAATGAAGTAGTAGACAATGCCAGTAGTATGTGAAACTGGATTTTGAATATTCTTTTGGTTTTAACCTAAGGCATTTAGATATGGAGGTAAAGTTTATTTACAACAAGAGATTACACTGGTAGTGTTTGTTTAGACTTTCAAACTAGACTAACAACAAAATTAAAAGGAACAAAATCCTCAGTCTTTGAAACATATTGGTTCTGTAAAGGATGTAATGTTAAGCCCTGCCTGTGAAGAGCTGTGCACTAAAAAAATGAATACAAAGAGAGCTCGCTTCATAGACAATACCAGTTTCAGCCCAGTAGTCAACAAAATGACTTTTGGGGTTTTCCGGTCTCACTACACAGCAATAGCCAGAAAAAAAATGTTAAAATATGTAGGAAGTCACTGCTTCATTAACAAAGAATAAGGACAGGCATGTCTGAATCTTCATTTTAAACTTTCACCTCAGAATTGAGATAAATAGATACCTGATAAGTCAGACTAGGCAAAGAGGTCTACGGCTCAGCTTTCGGCAGGCATAACCCACTGACAATATAGGAAGCTTTTCCTTTATGAACTGCTAAAGAGATGTCTTCTAACATTTCTCAGAGATTTGAGCTGACTAAATATTCCCCACCCTGACCCCCCAGGTCAATTTATACAACTTCTGTGCCACAAAGGGCCGGTCTACACTGCACTGCAGAGGTGCCACGGTAGTGCTTCAGTGAAGGTGCTACCTATGCCGTGTAGTTATTCCTCTGTGAGCAGCAGCTATGTGGAGGGGAGAAGTCTCTTGTCCACGTAGCACTGTCTACACTGGGGATAGGTCAGCTTAACTGCATTACTCGGGGTGAATATTTTTTATTTTATTATTAATTTTTTATTTTTTTTAATACCCCTGAACGTTGCAGTTAACCTGACCTAACTTCCTAGGGTAGACCTGGTCTCACTCATGGTTGTTCTTACTGACCCGAGATATTCAGGATTCCGTTCACCTCAGCCACTGCACACCACGTTTTGGAAAAGAGATTCTATCTCCCTTCCTACATTTCTCCCACCACTTGGGTACTGAAATTTTTCATGTCGCAGAGCATAACCCACTATGGCTGCACTGCTGTAGTACTTCAGGGATGAGCTAAATGAAAAATTAACTTGGCTTAGCTATGTCAATCAGGAGTGTGAAAAATCCACACCCAAGCGGCACAGTTAAGGTGACCGACGTTCCCGTGTAAACAGTGCTAGGCTGACAGAAGAATTCTTCCTATGACCTAGCTATTGCCTCTTAGGGAGGCAACTATGCCAATGGGAGAACCCTTCCATCAGTGTAAGGAGTGCCTGCACTGAAGCATTACAGAGGCACAGCCATGTGCCACTGAAGCATTTTAAATGTAAACAATCACCCAGTGTGGGCACTCCCCACACTAGCAGGAAAGGTTCTCCCATCAGCACATAGGTAATCCAGCTCTTCAAAAAGCGACAAGTAAATTGACAAGACTTCTGGCAAACTGGCACTTTCTTCACCAGGAAGTTAGGTCAGCGTAACTACTTCTTGCAGCGCTATAGATTTTTCACACTCCTGACCGACGTGGCTACGCAGACCGAAACGCCCAGCATAGACCAGCTCCCAGTAACTTCAGGTTTAACCTAATGGCCCGGTTAGCCAGCGAATAACAGTGGGGGTTCAAATGATAGAGAAGAAAAAAATTAGGCTGGGGAGCAAAAATAAGAAGCCAAGAACATCCTTACAACTTGGAACAAAGCACGCCCGCTCTCCGCCAGGGACATACTGGGGAGAGGACCATCCTGCCCTCCCTCTGCCAAATACCCCCAAGATCCTGCTCCCCACAAGACACCCATTCTGGTGCCCAAGGCACCCATCCTCTGGTCCATTACAGCCCCGGCATGCCCCTGTCCTCCACGGGGACACCCCCC
>ML685788.1:13850475-13879853 GCA_007922175.1 Pelusios castaneus | reverse complement strand
CCCCCCAGGTACCTTAGCACACACACCCCTGCCCCCTATGAACCCCCCACCCTAGCGCGCACACACCCCAGGAGCCCTCACCCTAGCACACACCCCTGCCCCCTATGAACCCCCATCCTAGTACACACACACCACAGGGACCCCTCCAACCTAGCACACACCCCTGCCCCCTACAAACCCCCCACCCTAGCACACCCCTGCCCCCCAGGTACCTTAGCGCACACACACCTACCCCCTATGAACCCCCCACCCTAGCGCACACTGCTCCCCCTCCCCCACAGCGCCCGTCCCCCAGCGGTCCGGCCCCTCTGCAGCCCCCGGGCCCTCCCCGCCCCATGGAGGCCCCCAACGAACGGCCGCCCTCCCGCGGGGCCCGGCCCAGCGCCCCCAGCCGCCGCCCCTCGCGCTCCGGACCCGCCCAGCCGGGGAGAGCCGCCGCCGAGAGCCCCGCCCCGGCAGCCCCTCCGCTCCGGCCCGACCGCCGCTCACCCGAGCCCGTGGTGGCCGCCATCTTGCGCCGCTGTCGCTCTGACTAGCCCCGCCCCCGGCCTCCCTCCGCTCACGTCACCTTAACGCGGGAAGAGTGCGGCGCGAGGCGGGAGCTAGGCGGTTCGGGAGGGCGCAGTAAGGAAGGGTCAGGGAGCTGAGCGGGCGGGACCCCGTCTGAGAGATTTGTAGGCGCAGATATCGTGTGTGAGGAATCAAAGCTGCGGGCGGGCAGGATTTACTTTGGTTTCAGAACAATGGCCATTAGCTGGGGAGAGCAGAGCAATAGCAATAGCCACAACGGGGGGCTAGTGAGGGGAGCAAGCAGAGACTCTACAGGAGAGGTGACAATATCATAATAGACTACAGGGATGAAAATAGAGTAGCCAAGCCAGCCTATATGTAGGAACATCTATAGGGGAATAAAGCTTGTATCTATAAGGGATGCGGTTCATTATGCAGAGAACAATGGCATTATCTCTATAAAGAGAATGAATGATCATCTCTCTATTGTTGTGTCTTACTTCGCAGCCCACCCCCCACCACTCTACATGTGTGCTCGGTACCTATAAGAAGAAGAAAAACACAAGCTGCATGCCCCAAAGTGCATACAACTGATTTTCAGACATGACAACACAGCAGATAAAATAATAGGGCTGGAAAGAGGTGAGGCTGATGAAAGGATTTGGTTAATCAAGTAAGCCACGTGTTCAGACATGATGCACTTCATCTACGAACAGTGCTGGTATCTGGGAGTCAAATGTGAGAGATGTGCAGGCCCCGGATCATCGCTAGGATAGCAATGACCTCATGAGGCAGAAGCAGGGAGAAGTTCCAGTAGCTGAAAGAGAAGCCAAAGCTGATCTATAGGAATAGAGGGAACAAGGTTAGTGTCTCTAATAAACATTCAGCATCTACTGGTGGACCGTGTATGTTAGCGATCTGTTCTACCAAACCATTTCCTTTCTAGCACCTGTTTCCATAACTGCTGCAATATTGTGCTTCTGCGTGATATTGGCCATACTTGGTCTCTACCCCCAGGTGAATGTTTCTGAGAAGTTTCAGCAAAATGATGTCTGACATGCAGCTGGTAGCATCTACAATATACATCTTTTCCAGCAGGGGCCACCACTGGCCTATGTAAATACAGAGCCCACGTGCATTTGGGGATTCACATCCAGAACTAGTTTGTAGGGACAGGGCAAAGAGAGTGAAATTCCATAACCTTGACAGAAAGCCTTACCCTGCACCGGTCTGTTCCTGTTGCTTGTTTCATGGCCCGTCTTGCTCTGTTGAGAGCAGTGTGAAGGCTACTCTAATATATACCAAGATGCAAAGGGCACAAGGAAATGAAGACAGCCAAGGGTCAGCATGGTGCACAGGAGTCCGAGCTGTGACCCCTTTTCTGTTATGTTACGTTGGTAGCAGAGAAATGTGTAGTCTGAGTAAACCCATTGTCAGCTCTCCAGAGCCTGGGGAGCCCACGGATGAAGTGGGAAGCTGTAGGCTGATTTCCCTGTTTCCAAATAGGATGACCTATAAGCTTCTTGAACATCATATCCTCAAAGGAATACACCCTTTTACTGAACCAACTATCCCTGCCTAACAGGCAGACTTCTGGCCAAAATGTAGGTGTTGGGACCAAGTTCTAGCACTCACAGCACACATTGAGGCTGGTTGTCAGAAATAAACAAAGACCAACGCCGTATTTGTTGACCTGTCATCTGCATATGACACCGTATGAACTAAAGGCCTGGTACGGACATTTGCAAAAATTATACCTTGCTGTTAGCTTGTGGACTGTGGACTGTGCTGCTATGGACCGTGGGTGTACGGGAGTAAGACCAGCTCACCCTGTGCCATGAAGAGTGTCTACCAGCAGGTTCTGTACTTGAGCCAACCTTTCTAATATTTACATCGTGACCTGCCTCCAACTAAGTCATGAACAGCTAGAGATGCAGGTGATTGTGCCAGGACAAGCCAAGCATCAGCCTCCCGTGACAATGAAAAAGTAAATTGAGGCCTTTGAAATGATGGAACAATACTTCTGGAAATGGCGGCTCAAACCAAATCCAGCTCTGTGCCCGAGATGAACTCTCCTGGGGGCTCGTGTCCCTCAATCAATTATGTCCTCTCTGTAGCCAGATTACCCCACTGCTGTGGGGTACAGTGCAGCCAACTCACCTTCAGTTACCTGGGAGACTTAGGTGCAAACTGGACTCTGCTTTCTTTAGGCTTTCCTGGCCAAAAGCCATAACTGAACTTCTACATTAATCAGCCACCCCTGGTTTTGGAAGGTATTGTGAGGGGAGAGGGAGAGTGTATTTCCATTCCAGAAAATTCACATGTAGAGTTTCCCATCACCAGGGAGCACAATTGTCCAGTAAGGAAAATAAAGTCAGTCAAAATGTTAAGAAATATGTATTTAGAAACATACTTTTCTCCCAGTGACGTTCATGGCTGGCTTATCTTCATATATCTCGTATCCAACCCACCCTTTCTTGAGTGCAGTGATTACAGCTGCTAGAACAATTGACATCCCTGAAGCTTCTAAAGTTAAGTTGCATGAATCCAGAATTTGCACTGAAATCTTCATTTCCAAGATGCTGGTTAAGTGATCAAAGTGATCTGCTTTGTTCTTTGGTATTGTCTCAGTGAAAAAAAAAATGTTGGCCACTAGCGTCAGCAGTTTCTTTGAGGCTAGGAGAAAGGACTGAGAGACTTAAGCTAAAACAATACAAGCCAGAGTTTAACTGGTTTAAATGAATCTATGGTAAGGGCTTCTAACAAGATGGTTTTTAAATCAATTTGGTTCAACCAGTGTCTATCATCATCATATGCTGAGATAGGTATGTTACATCAGGGCTGCATTCTGGCCCTACCCCTACTACTGACTCCTGGAGATCATTTAAGGTTAATACACCTTTATAACTATGTGTGAATGTAAAACAGACAAGGAATCTGGGGGCACTTCTAAAAATGAACACATTTATCACAGAAGGTTGAGGAAAATCCCACTTAATCAGGTGCTTGAAGAGGAGGAACGTACAGAATGGGAGGGAAATCAATGCAGGGAAATGTAAGTCCTAGGATCAGGTCTGATGATTTCAGCAAATCAAAGCATGTGTGAACGTGTGTAACACCCAAGCTCACAGAGGTATCCTGAGGCTCAATTAATTGTCTACTTGAGATCATCAGTTGAAAATGCTGCAGAAGTTGACTGTGGGTGTAGCTCTGCTCATCCCAGGCTATGAGGGAGGCGGGGTGAGTGACATTAAAACACACCTTCACCACCTACAGCTTCACAGCAATTGACTCCCCATCCAAACTGCTCCAAAAGCCTAGGGCCACCTCACCACATACCCCTGAGCAACTCTATTTCTCTCCAGAAGAGGGTGGCAGTATACATGCTTTATCCAGTTACTTGACTATACAATAACTGACATCCCTTAACATCAGGTCCATAGATGAGGTCTAAAAACACTAGCAGGAGCAGCTATCTATTTGCGGTTGAGCTGGCAAGCAAAAAATGTTATTGGTTTGAACCAGAATCTCAATTTAAAGCCAAAAATCAACCTCAGCTTTTCAGACTGTTAAAAGCTCTATTCATCTTCCTCTCTTTTTTCATACTATTAATCAGAGCTACAGTCCTGCTGTTTCATTTCTATACAGATAGCAGCCAGCTTTGCTCTCCACTTTACACTTCATCACTGGAAGCTGGTTTACTACAAGGGAAGGGATCAGCTGTAGCTAAGCCCAGGGAACTCAAACTCCAAGATACTTTCTAGCATTTAGCATTCTGTAAAAATGTAACTACAATTAATATGAACAGTCTCAGAATGCTTTTAAAATATTCATAATCATCCCCTGTATTTTGTAATAACCACTCATTTACATATATTCTTTCAATATCTTCCCATTATATTTTCAGTTGGAGAAGTACTGGATCAAAAGGCTTTATGCAATAAAGAGTAACTTAATCCACCCTTTTTTTCAATGGTTCTCCATTTTGGTTTCCCAAGCAGTAAGCAGCATGAAGTTAGTAACATAGATCAGATTTAGCGTTGATTCTGATCAATAGAGAGAAATTGGTTCAGACTTTGACAAACACAAAGAACTGGTAGATGAGGTGTCCTGGACAGAAAATCTAAAGGATAAAAGAGTTCGGGATAGTTGGCAGTTTCTCAGCTATATAATATTAAAAACCCCACTGCAAACTAGGCTGCTTTGAAGAAAAACAATAAGAGACAAATAGCACTCCATGTGGAGCTCTTTAGTGACTTGAAAACTAAAAAGAAATTCTATAGAAAGAGGAAACAAGGACAAATTTCCATGGAAGAGTAGAAAAGAATAGCACAAGCATGTAGGGACAAAAACAGAAAGGCTAAGGCAGAGAGACTAAGTTAAACCTAGCAAGGGACATAAGGCATTAAGAGGTTCTTTATATAGAACAGGAGCAAAAGAAGGATGAAAGATGAATGTCCTCTGCTTGGTAGAGAAAGTGAGTCAATAACTGATGGCATCAAAAAGATCGGGTTGTTTAAGACCCGTTTTGCTTCAGCCTTCACTAAAAAGGTTAATGGTGACCAGCTACTCAGTTAATATTGACAAGGGGGAAGAACACAAGCCAAAACAGGGAAAGAACAGGTTAGAGAATATTTAGATAAATTAGATGTATTCCAGTCAGCAGAGCTTTATAAAATTCTTTCTAGGGAGTTTAGGGAATTAGCTGAAGCAATCATGGAGAACACATGGAGGAGGAGTGAAGTCTGGAGGGGACTAGAGAAGGGAACACACATCTATCTTTAAAAGAGTGACAATGAGGACCAAAGGAATAATAGGTCAGTCAGCCTAACTTCAACATCTGGAGAGATACTGACACACATATCAAAGCATTTGTAACCACTGTGAGGATAAGATGGTTATAAAGAAGAGCCAACATGGATTTGTCAAGAAGAAATCATGCCAAACATCTAATTTTCTTCTTTGCCAAGATAAGTAGCCCAGTGGATTTGGGATGGCATAGGGAGGATGTGATTATAAAATACTTAGCAATAGTTAGACTGGGAGCACATAGCTAAATTGCTGTTAAATACTTGGATAATGGATTGAGAGTGTGCTTGTAAAATTTGCAGATGACACCTAGATGGGGGGGATGGCAAGCACTTGGAGAACAGGATTAGAACTGTGACAGACTGGAGAATGTGTCTCAAAATCAACAAGATGCAATTCAATAAAGATTTGTCAAAGTACTGCATGTAGGCAGGAAAAATCAAAATGCCCATCTCCAAAAGAGAATGACCAGGCAGGCAGTGATACAACTGAAAATGATCGGGGCATTATAGCATGAACGTGAGCCAACGTTGCAATGCAATGGTGAAAAATCTTGATGTGCTAGGGTGTATTAATAGGAGTGTTGTATGTAAGACAAGAGGTAACTGCCCTGCCCTACTTAGAGTGCACTGGAGAGGCCTCAACTGGAGGACTGGACACACTTTAGGAAAGATGGAATATTGGAGAAAGTCACAAAAATAACAAGTTTAGAAAACCTGACTTAAGAAGAAAGGTTAAAATAACTGAGCGTGTTTAGTCTTGAGAAAAGACAATTGAGGTGGGTTAGGGTTAGGTAAATCTTCAACGAGGGTTAGGGCTGTTTTAGAAAGTATAGCAATTAGTTGTTCTCCATACCCACTGAAGGTAAGACCACACATAAGGGGGCTGAATTTACAGCAAGGGAGACTTGGTTAGGTATCAGGAAAAGTTCACTAACAGGGAAGTTAAGTTCTGGAACAGGCTCAGGGAGGTTGTGGAATCAGTGGCGCTTTAAGAAGAGGCTGGACAAACACCTGTCTGGGTGGGTAGGTTTACTTCTGACTCAGCACAGTGGGCCTGGACTCAACAACCCACAAGACCTACATTTCTGTAAGCACAAGGTGGCAAATTTGAGGATGCTTTTTGCGATCTATAGCAGCACCTAGTTTCCTCTGGGGCAAAATGAGCGCTGGCTGGTAAAGACAGCCATGGCTGCTTTTCATCACAGCAACTGAAGTCAGCCAATCCCTCCACCATTCTGAAAGTTCTGGGGGTAGAAGCTGAGCTGGTGTAAACTGTGGTATCTCCATGGAAGCCAATTTTAGATTGGTTTCAATGGAGTGGAAGTGCAGCCTTTTGTTCTCTGCCTTTCACTAGAACTTTTACCCTATCACAATAGCAGAAGGATTTTGCTATTGCCATCCCCACGATCAAGTTTACTCACCATAACACATACCCAATGAAACTCATACAACTGTCTGTGTGTTTGATTCCACTGGGATTTGTTCGCATCCATTAGTGTATTACCGAGAGCTTATGTGCGCTAGCCAACAGGGTGGAAATGGCACATTTCAGTCAGGTCTAGCCATCAAGCAAAGTTTGCTTCTAAATCTTGAACGTTATCTGCAACTGTTAGTTTAAACTTGCTTTCAGGAGAAAAGAGGACAAAGATTTTATTCATGGTACACAGCTACTTAAACCTATAAACACTAACATAAAAAGGTAAACGTATCTAACTGCTGCCAAACAGAAATTTTCCAATTGGTAAAAACGAGTCAAACACAGCTCAGTTCTTCCTTATTCATTCAAGCAAGGATTAAAATCCTTGCTCAATTCTAAGCCCATTGCAGGGATTTGGTTCCATGGCAGATGCAGAATTGGAAGAAGCCCGGCTTGCAGATGGCCTTTGGAGCCGTCTTCACTGACCGTGGCAAATTCGCCACTGTCAGATCGATCTCCCCAATTGACTGATTGGGTCTGTGAAGACCTGCTCAGCTGATTGGGTAGTCAATCTCCAAAGACCAGGCCGATAAGTAGAGTAGCACTGAGTCAAAGGAAGGGTGGTAAGTAGGTGGTAGGCAGTCAAAAGGGAGATATTCAAGGTATTTTAAGTACATTGCATATCTCCCTTCGACAGCCATCGAAATCCCACTGCCTTTTGGATCCAGCCAGTGTATTGAGAATAGCGATCTACAGGCCCTAGCTGGTAACATAACTGACACCACTGGTCGCTGTATTAAGATGAAAAAAGAGAGAGACTCTGGTATCCAGACCAAAATCAGTTTGGAACGAAATCCATATTGGTGCCTCATTGTTATTAGATATATGCAGAGAGTTTAATACAAGGACATAGCATTAGAGCAAGATAACACTATTTCTACCAAAACGTCAAAGCAAAACCCGCAGGAAGGATAATTGTTGAGAGGAAACCAGACTTGTTCATGCAAGTAGTGCTCAGCATAGAGGGGTTTTTTTAATCTTCCAAAGTACTGTTCAAACATTAACCACCTCTGAAGAGGCAAAGCCCACTTTAGAGAAGGGACAAAGCGCCTACCACAGGAAACTTGGAAGTGTTGACCGAAGTCCTCCTGAGTTTTGCCTTCTCCAACTGAAGCACTTGGTTGTATGAAACGTCACTTTTGGAGATGTTTGGTTTGTAACTAGATGAACCTGTCAAACATGCTAGTGACTAAGCACCAGCTATTCACTAATCACCTGATTTAGCAGCAAATTTTCCATGAGCTGTAATGCTAGATAACTAGATTTGACGTATGTCTGCCATAAGGCTACAGAGGCGATGTCCACACTTGTGAATTTAAGTGGACTTAGCATGTCCCCACTCAAAATTTAAGTCAACTTAGAGGGGACACTGCCAAATTGACCTAGGGCGTCCACACTGGATGCCTAGGTCAACTTCTAGGGGCTAGGTGCCAGGGGGCTCAGCCTTTGCCCCGTTGTAACTTGGTACAATAGGGCAAAGGGGGACAGGGATCCTGGCAGGGCTCTGCCCTGCCCTGTGGGGGGGCACACCAGGCTGTGGCTGTGCCCATCACCCTGGCAGGGAGGGCAGTGGGGAAGCCCTAAAGCCCCCTAACTCGCCTTAAAGTCGACTTAGGGCTACTCCACGTTTACACTGGCTAAGTTGACTTTCTAAAGTCGACTTAGCCAGCAAAGTCGACTTAAAATGAGGTTTAGTAAAGTCGACTTAATTTTCCTTAAGTCGACTTAAGCAGCTGCTTAAGTCGACTTAAGGAAAAATGTAGTGTAGATGCAGATTAAATTAAGTCGATTTAAGCAAGTTTAAATTGACTTAATTTGTAAGTGTAGACGCACCCATAAGCAGCACTGTAATCTTAGAGCGTCAGTAGATGCTCCATCTCTAAAAGCAGCTAACTAATCTTGATCTTGCAAGTCTCTTTAGACAGGAATGTGACTGCATCAAGCCCTTTTATTATATTCTACCATAGTAGTGGAAAGTACAATCCTCAATTTTAACTTGCTCCTATAGCAAAAAGCAGGGGGAAAAATGCCAGGAAAACTTGGAGATCTTTTAGGGCTCATTCCCGCTCACAGGGCAGTCTCTGGAAGCAAGACATGACTGAAATCACATCTGAATACACAAGTGTCAGGTTTAAATCAAACAGCTTTTTAAATTGATTTAGTTAAGTTGTGGTGTGGTTTATTCCAATTCAGTTTTATCCTGCTTCTAATCCATTTAAGATAAACCAGTAAACTATTCATATTGATTTAGCAACACCCACAGCCTCATTTTGCACTGATGTAAGAAAACTGGCTTTTAAACACTGCAACCATCTGTAGACAGGCCAAGAAAGAAGAGAGACTTGAGAACAGAACCCATTTGGTAACTGACGTGTAGGGAGTGACCTACCACCAGACGTCACTACTCCATTCTGCAGTTACATAGCGTTTTTCACACCATGACCCTGAGCAGATTCCATCGAGGGGCACAGAGGTTAAGAAACTTGGACAAGACCACACTGCAAATCCAGGGCAGCACATGGACTTCAACAACAAAATGCTCATGGCTCCTTGGTTGGTCGGTCACGCCAACCACTCTCTCACACTGCCTCTTCCTCTACAAGAAGAGTTAGAATGGTTCTAGACATTCAGACATCATTCAGGAGCATCCCCCAAACATGCTAAAGCTATACTTATCTGCAAAAAGTTGCATCAACAACTCAACGTAACTAATCCACGAATGGTGGTTTAGGAATACGTCAACAGGTGACCCATGGATGCCAGTCAGAGCCTAACCTTGGTTTTTATATTTTAAGCAGAAGAAAGAAAGTGGCGGGCAGGTAATAACAGTGGTCAATGTTGCTACTTTCTGAAAGACACTTCCATAGAAGAGGTTCCTGCTCCAGACAAATACCACCAACCTCCCGTCATTTATGTAAGACAGCCCAATGCTCTCTCCGTCCATTTCCAACGTCCCTTCTCAATGAAGGAATGGAGTCATTCCTGCTAGTGGTATCTGCCTCAAGTGAGATTATGTAATAGCAAAGAAGTGTTATGCGGTGGAGAGAGCCTGAGGGTCAGGCTCCTGGGCTTGATAGCCAGCTTTGTTCCACAAGTTAGTGGCCTTCAAGTAAGCTAAGCCAAACACATGGTCTGGAAAATGAATATAAACTCAAGAGCCACACAGTAGAGGAAGGCATGAATTGTAATGTTCAAAGTTGAGAAATCCAAAAGAAAGATGCTGTCGACGTGCAAAGTATCATATAGTAACTTGCTTCTATTCAGGAAGAAACGGCTGTATTTACAGAACCAAGGCATGCACATTTCCACCCTGGAATACTTTACGGTGTATTTAACGTGTAACGCAAGGACTACTTAGATTCCAGGCCAAAGCCACTCCAATGTCAGTGGTCCTGTTGAGTAACTACTGAAACAAAACAGATGGAAGGAACTGATTTGCTGAAGGGTATTCGTTAGTATTATTAGACTCAACAGTCAGAACCAGCAATCTAACCGACACTTGGATGGTTAAAAACTTCTATAGAGAAGTCGTATCTCTAGGCTCCTGGCATAATTTAGACAGTACTGTGAAGGGTGGGGGGCGGGAAGGGACTGCTACATTATAGCATATTCCTGTCCTGTGCTGTGCTTAAGCTGTGCTTCAACAGGCCCCTCCCAACCCCCTTCTCCATCCTTGCTCCCAGCACACCCTACCTTCCATGGTGCCTGTAGTGAGGGAATCTTCCCCCAGTATGGATACATGGCTCTTAGGGCCTTTTGTGTTGCTCCAGCCCTTCCTCCACAAATAAAGGGGACAGAATGGGGGTGTTCTCATCAAAGTCTAAATAAAACTTTAAAAAACCCAAAGACCTAACCACACACATGCTTTTACACTGAAAGAATTTGGGGCAAGCAGACAGTTGCATTTTCTGGATGGGGAAGGACATGACGTTTTCATTAGCTTGTCAGACTACAGGCCCTCAAATACCTTACAAACAAGGTCACAACCGCAGCATGAATCGCTAGGACCATGTCACCTTCCACTGAGAACAGAACGGAATGGCTGCACCGTGAGCAGTTTTGGGAAGTGTGGCTCATGATATTTATAAAGTTGGACTCAAATCTATGCCTAAGTGACAATTTACATGACCTAAAACTTAAGAAGGTACATTTTAAGTTTAAGTGACAAATTTTAAATCCAATGCAACGTATTTTTCACCCCAAAGTTAACTGTACCAATTTAATATCAAGGTGCAAGGAGTTTACCACCAGGAAAGGAAACACTCTCCATTTTTACAGTGGAGAAAGTGAAGAAAATAGCAACCATGCTCAACATCTTCACTGAAGTGACTGCTGTGAACAGAAATGTAGCAAATTAAAGGCATTCCTATTGGCTATTCACCCAGCTGCAGGCATCCACCCTACATAGAGATTACTATGGGATCATGGCCTGAAGCTTTTCTGTATGGTGGTGGAAAACTGGAAGGGTCTTTTGGGATAATGATAAACCCTCATATACTATTCGCAGCGTATTTTACCTTTGTTTATACTAAAAAAGTGATGAAACACAATGTTCTCTCCTCCCCACCTCCCTGGTTGCTAGGGAAACTAAAGGTATTAATCCTTTAAATGCTAGATATTTCAGACTAAATGTTGAGGGTGAAGTGTGATTTTATACCATCAAAATTAACAAAATGAAAAACTGCAACAAGACTTAACAAACATGATTAGTATTATCCAACTGCTCTGTTATAAATTATATACATCACGTTATAATATTATTCTATGTTACACCAAAAAAGATTAAGGCTTTATATTATTTACAGAAACCAGCAAGCACCTTAAAATACACCAACCATTAACATTTGTGCTAAAGACAAACATTTGATACTTTTTGCTCTCAAAAGACGACAATTTGCAGATATGCCCAATGCCGCACCTACTTTAAACACATGCTGGCAAGATCCCATCAGTGAGCACTGCGAATGAATTATGTGAGCCTATGGGCTTCACATGCACAGCGTGCCCTCCAGATTCCCAGACATTTATTAATGTAAAGCTGAAGGCTTATACAGAAATGGGTTGTTTAAATTCCTCAAATTAGAACAGATTTTTTTTTACTGAAGACATGTAAGAATCCTTTGCTCCCGGACAGTCAGGGTTTCAAAGTCTATTCAACACCACGTTACAAGACTTAACGCAACAGCAGAGATGGACCCACTAGATTTATCAACCACTAAACGCACTGACGTGATCACAGTTTTAGTGGCTTACATCACTCTTGACACACTGTTTTCATGCATTATATTTAGAAGCACGTCTTAAAATGCAGTGACAAGTTATCTTTGCTATTCTCCATATTGGAATTAGACAACAAGCTACTTTTCAAAGTAATGTTGATACAACACGTTTACTGTGCCACCAATGCATTAGAAGTGATGGTGCATCGTCTTCCTCTCTGGCTCACCTGATGGCTTTTATGAGACTCAGTGATGAAATATTTTCTAAAACATCAGCAGACATGGCTAAAGAAAGGTGCGCACTACAAATGGAAAAGTAACCATTCGCATTTCAAGTATTGTTTTAAGAAGAATGAGTTTTTTAATTGCAGTCTGTGTTATTAGCACTTTTTAGTTTGTGCTTTAGAGTCTGTTATTTCTTTGCAAGTCTTGCATTTGGCTGATGGCTTTTTTTAAAAAAAGGTTGGCAACAAAGATAAGAACTGTAGAAGGCTGGCAAGAGTTTTATTTAACTTTCTGAACCCACTTCATGTCGTCTGCTCTAGGCTTTTCCCCAGTCAGTCTTTGGATGAGATTCTCCAAACATCTCCAAAATCCAATCTTCTCTAATGGGTAGTTCAGCCAACCTGAATGATTGCAAAGGGAAAACATAAATTACAAAAAAAAGCAGGAGAATTAGCTTAAACCTTAACAGAAGCTCAAAATTGTATTGTTTTTCTCCCCTATTTAACAGGGTCATTCACTTTAAATATCAAACCAAAACAATTGTACAGTTATAGAAAACTTCAGTGGGGGAGTGCTATGTGCAAATAATGAAGAATGGCTGCTATGCCAAACTGAAAAACCCTCTTAGGGTAAAAGTAATGAACTTAAAAACCAAAATCATCTGTAAAGATAGCTGCCTTGAACCAAAATATTTGTTTTTAAATGTTTGGCTAGTTATAGAATAGATTACAAATTGCCCTTAATGCAGACCGGTCAATTTCACTTTGTGTTCATATGGTTTCCCTTTTTGGTTCCCACACACTAGCACATAGATGCAATGCCTCTTGCACTGTTCGCAAATGAGAATATTCGACTCAAATAAGACAATTGGTCACTGACATTTAGACAAATTAACTCATCAGGTTTTGTAAAATTTCACACACACTAAGTTTTGGGCCTACACTACCTGCAACCATAAAGGGCAAAATGTATACCAACAAGCCAACTCCTTCCTCCCCAAACTCCAAGTACTTTTGACACTGTAAAGATCTGATTTGCTTTTCCTATTCAGAAAGAATGAATCCACTTTAAAACAATAAGATGCAGTACACATTGCCCATGGCCATAGCTAAATATGCTTAAATTAATTTCTCGTTTTCAGTGGCACAGCCAGGGCAGTGGTAAGGAAAACTGCACATTTAAGCAGGTCAGTCCCAGCTTTTAAAATACATTATCTCATGACATCTGTCTAAACACAGTATTGCCGAAAATAATTCTGATCACATTGTACACTGTGTACTATTTATCTGTGCTTCCGTCACCCTGTTATTGGGTTACTGTCATATGTTCTAGATGGGGATACATTTTGAGATCATTTGGAAACTGATTCTAACATAGAATGGGGCCACCTCTGTTTATTAAAAAAGAAAAAAAAAGCGCATCACACAGGGATCACCTAAATTGAGCATCCTGGTATCTGAAGCAGCCACCAGAAAGTTCCCAGGAGGAGGTCAAGGTGTTGGTATTAGCCAATGACAAAGTAGTGTGGATCTTGGCTCTCTCAGACCAGCCTCTCCTCATGCAATATTGTCACAGATGTAGTCAAGAACGGTTGAGCTGTTGGCCTTGTGATTTAAAAAAAGGAGGTGCTTGTAGCACAGCTTAGATCCAGATGTTTGGTTACACTATAACGAGTAGGATTTGGGATGATGTTGAGACTTGCTCAGAGGTAGATTTGGTAGATAACAGTACATCTACGGAAACAGCTTAATCAAGAGTCCAAGATACACCACTTGCAGTAAACTAAGTAATACCGACATCCTCCACATGGACTCAGGAGATTAGAACACCTGACGTAAGGAACCGGGGTGTCTTGGACCTGTTTAGTAAAGTAGCATGTCTCAGTATCAAGTTTAAATTCTAGAACAGTAGTTCAGACCAACGTTTAGCAACATGCAAGACCCAAAAGCACCTGGTGTGGCACCTTCATCATCTTAAAACAGGATAGTTACAATCCATTCTTTCCTGACGCCAGACTTTAAACCAACCCACATACTACCAATTCAGAACTGTTTTGAAAAGCTTCAATTCACACCTGTCTTTTCCTGGATAGAGGCATTTAGGTTTGTCATGCCAATGACACCATGCTTCTGAAAACTGGCTCAAGTACCTAACACTGGACCCACCACGCTGAATCCTCACTCTCAAATTTTCTTCCCCCCTGAGTTAACAAGTGAAGGGAAAGCAGCAGCAGGATGAGAGGAGAAAACCAAAGGGAAGCATAGGTGTGGGGAGATGTAAGGAATAAGAAAGAATAAGCAGGAAATGCAGGTGAGAGAATAGAGAGTGAGTGGACGGGAGGCAGGATGAGGAGAGGAGCTGAGAGTTTGCCAGGGGAGCTGCCCCACAGCCAGTTCAGTCAGGTCAGAGGCAATTCAATTCCGATTCCGGCTGGTGGGATTTTCCTGCTGTGTCCATGTCCATGTCCACCACCACTGACTCGCTTAATTTTAACTCCCAGGCCCCTGCTCGTATCACTCATCCACACTGTTTCAGTCTCACCGCATAGAAACAAGCCACACCACATTAGGATGGCAGGTGACAGTCACACTTCAAAGCATGTCTGAAAGGACAGTTGGCAGCATAGCAGTAACTGAAGTATCCAGGGGTGGGCTAAAGGAGCTGAAGTAGAAATGAAACAAATGGCTCAGGGAAGAGGCAGTTCTTTGTCAGATGACAGGAACAAGTTATAAAAGTTTGACGCAGGACACATAGTAGTGCATGACCAATAAAGAGCTCTAGGCTATGTCTACACTTGCAAGTTAGTTCAAATTAAGGAAGCTTAATTCGAACTAACTTAAGCCTGGGCCACACTAGGCTTTCATTAGTTTGAATTAAGGGCCTCCTTAATTCGAACTAAAACTCCATTGCTTAGTTCGAACTAACCCTTAATTCGAAATAGTTAGTTCGAATTAATCCAATGTGGCCATATAAGTTCGAACTAACTGCTTAGTTCGATCTAATCGGGAGATTGACCTTCATGCAACTGACTAATTCGAACTAAGCAAGTGCCCTGTATGGCCATGGCTAGTTCGAACTAGCATTCTAGTGGGGCCATGCTAGTTCCAATTAAGTTAATTCAAACTTGCACAGCCCCACTAGAATGCTAGTTTGAACTAGCTATGTCCATACAGGGCACTTTAGTTCGAATAAATCTAGGGCTATGTCTACACTTACAAAAGCTAGTTTGAATTTTAATTCGAACTAACTAATTCAAACTAGCTTTTGTAAGTGTAGACATAGTCCTAGACTTTTATTTCCGACGGGGCTTCCATGGTCTGTCTGTCAGAGCAGGAGACGGAGTCAGGAATCTAAAATTTTAGTTCCAGCTGTGCCATCACTCACTGTGTGAATGTGAGCAAATTCTTAGCACTCTGTAGTGGAGCTTGCCCATCTGGAAAATGGAAACAGTCAGAATGACTTTTGTTGAGTTGAATAAAGAATTATAAACCCAAGGGAAATCCAAGCCCAAAAAAGTCCTGGACAGAGAAGCTATACATGTTCCAAATGCTTTTGTTTGACACATATGGAAATTTCCTCATTATGGCCATGAAGTTCAGAAGTCTAAGAACTTGTTTGGAAACTAAGCGGCAAGGAGACACGCCATTAGAGATTAAGAAACTAATCTATTCCTTTTGTGTAAGAACAATGGTTTTTATTCAAATCCATGAATTCTGTGAAGACGCACTCATTTGCATGAGAGCTTAGATTGCTTGACCTTTCCCTAGCTTCAGCATCACTGACCTGAAGTCCCCAATAGAAAATTACAGATTTTCAGCCAATCACAAGCCTGATTTTTCTTCTTTTTACACCTCAATTGGGATTTTTATTTATGTAACAATACCAAGTAAAACCCCCCACTTGACTTGTACAGGAAAAGCTAAACATGTGCCACACCTGGAAATACAACATCTCCCATGTTTTATAGACTGCGAAGTCGCAATAATAAATATGCCATCAGATTACGCTCTCGCCACATGAATACTTATTGGTTAGGTGAAAAACGCTTGGTCCAAGAAATATATAGTTTACTTTACCTGTTGTAATACAAAAATAAGTCTCATGGGGAGACACATGATGGATTCGGTGATGTTTCCGTGGTAAGATAATATGCCAGTCCTGCAGAAAGACAACCCACCGAGGAAGTCCAAAGTATGTGTGAGACCACTTGTGAATCTGGTTTGTCAAGGTTACAAAGATAGCCAGAGCAAAGACGTAACACTCCCAAGGGCATGTTCGGTACAATTCTTCTGCAGAAAAAGAAATAAAAGGGAAAGTATTATTTTTATTTTACTGAAGAAGCAGATTCCTACCAGACAGTTTCTAGTCATGCCTCCTTCATCCTGCCCTGTTTAGAAGTTCTGCCTCAGTTCTGACCTGTTTTAGTGGTCGCTGACACTTCAGATAATTACAAGGGCCAGGATCAAATTGGTTCGGCAAAAGACCAACAGCAGAGTCCCTGAGCCATGAACAACTCACCAATGCCACAAAGTAACCGGGCTGCAAGACTGACATGTACCACACAAAATTAATCAAAATAAATTCAGGCTAATGGATAGCGTGAACCTCATCTATGGATTTACTAGTTATTTGTACAGTTAAGCAAGAGAACTTAATGCTACATTATTAATCTTTGCGTTTGCTGAAGTACTTCTGAAAAATAGCAAATTTCACTGGTTTTTAAGCTTCAGCTTTCTCTTTTAGTTGTCTGAGTTTAAAAGTCCTTTGGGAAAGAATGAGAGGCTAGTTTTTCTGCAGAATTTATATTTTAAGGTTTCTTTACTGAACTCCTCAATGGGACACTTCCCAGATATGGTAGATCTTTTGGGCACAGGAGAGGTTAATCACTCATTATCAAACTGAAGAAAAAGTTTTCCCTCTCCTCCAAATATCAGCTCCCAACATACATGGATCTAATTTGTCACAGATTCAATTTTTAATCTGTTTCCTTCCCAAGGACAAGCACTTAGTCCAGGGGTGGACAAAACTGGCTCACAGCTAGGCGCCAGCAATTTTACTTTTGGTAACCAGAGGGCACTGTTCCATTATATTTCTGCAGTGGAGCTAGGTGACAGGCTACCAAAACTGGTTGCCATGGTGACCAGAAACACTGATTTGTCAAGGCCTGACAGTCAATTTATCCAGTGGTAAGATTCTAAATCCATATACACTGTTGTTAGCAATAGCTTACCTGGGGAAAGAGAAATAAACTTGTAGGCCATGTTTCCCAGTGGCACTAATGTCATCATGCAGTTATCTCCATTGGTCTCTATAAAATCATGTCTAGTAATTGCTGTGGGGTCAATGTGATGTTCTCTAAAAGGTCTGATGAAAGCCTGAAAGAACAAAGTTCAAAGCACCAGATCGTTACTCATAAGAGTGAACGGATCAGAGATAGAACAAAAGCATCAAACCAAAGAATATTAAGAGGGGCTCCCATTTTACCATGCACCTAGAAATTAAGGTTCAAGTTTTTAGAACTAGCATTTGAAATAATTCATCCATTTATTGCTTTACACTTGCAAAATTTCATTGTATGCTTATATTTCAGCCCCATTTTTTGCATTTTTAAGCAATGTATTAACACTGTTAACCTGTACCTAGCACTTTTCATCCCAAAGTGCTTTATAAAGGTGGAGATGCATCATCACCATTTTACAGGGGGAGAAGCATAGAAATTAAGTGACTTGCTACAAGTCCCATACCATAGCAAGACAACAGCCGATCTGGGAACAGAGATTATTTATTCCTAGTCTACTGCCACATCTGCTTGTTAACACAGCCATCTATAGCACACACAACAGAGTTATAAGACAGCTGGACCAACAGGGAATGATAGAACAAACCAGCACAATGGAAATGGAAAGACTTCAACAGGAGGAGAGATGGAGAGAAAAGTAAGCAGTCTCAGAGAGGAGACAAGACAGAGTTATGCAAAATAATTAAAGGTCAAGAGAAAATAGAGCAAAAGCATCTATTCATCTCCTAATACAGAAGTCAGGATCAGTGAAACTGAGAAGCAAACTTAAGACTGATCAGAAGAATTTTTTTTCAACATTCTGTATAACTAACCTGTGGAACTCACCACCACAAGATACAATATATGTTCCAAAGGCGACTTACTAACTGAATCATACGAACATTTACAGTTACATTAGGTATCCTATATGCCTTAAGGCAATGGTTCTCAACCCAGCACATGTAACAGCTAAGCACGCAGAAGTCTTCCAGGGGAGATCAACTGGTATCTAAATATTTACCAAGTTTTACAACAAGCTATGTTAAAAGCACTAGCAAAGTTAGTACAAACTCAAATGTTATGTCTGATTTTATAAGCAAGTAGTTAAGTGAGGTGAACCTTGTGATATGCAAGACAAATCAGACTTTTGAAATGAATATTAGTAGTCTGGAAAGGTTGAGAGCCACTGCTTTAAGGGATATGAACCCTCCTATTTCAGGGCATAAGCCAGCCACTAGAAGAGAGAGACTAGGGAGAGTAAGAAAAAGTGGGAGACTAGGAAAAAAACTTCTCCATAAGGACAGGCTGTTTCCTTTTGCCCTTTACAGGAACTCTTGCACTTTCCACTGAAGTATCTAGCACTGGCCCACTGTCAGGGACAGAATACTGGACTAGAGATGGACCCCTGTTCTGACATACGGTACTAGGAAATTCTTAAAATAGAGGTTTGGTCTGCATGCTTCACCAGAAGCATATTTCAAGTACTTGCACCCCTGACACCAACTTGGTGGAATGACCAGTTGATGTTCCTCTAGCTTTCAGGTTAGCTTGAATGTAACTTTGTTCCTCACAGACTTTAAGGTCAGAAGGGACCAGTACGATCATGTAGTCTGACCTCCTGCAAAATGCAGGCCTCAAGACCTCACCCACCCACTCCAGCAATAGGCCACCAACCTATGACTGAGTTATTTACCTCCTTAAATCATGATTGAAGGACTTTAAGATACAGAGAATTCACCGGTAGGTAAGCCATGCCCTGTGCTACAGAGGAAGGCGAAAATCCCCCAGAGCCCAGGCCAATCAGCCCTGGGGGAAAATTCCTTCCTGACCCCAAATGTGGCGATCAGTTAAACCCTGAGCACGTGGGCAAGTCTCAACAGCCAGTTACCCAAGAAACAATTCTCTGTAATAACTCAGAACCCACCCCATGTGCTCTCCCCTCTTAGGCCACTTGTATATCCACCACACGTAGCCAAATATCAGTCAATTTCCAAAATAGGCTAATTATACCATCCCCTCCATAAATTTATCAAGCTCAGTTTTGAAAGCAGTTATGGCTTCTTGCCCCCACAACTCCCCTTGGAAGGTTATTCCAGAACTTTAATCCTCTAATGGTTAGAAACCTGCATCTAATTTCAAGCCTAAATTTCTTCATGAACAGTTTATAACCATTTGTTCTGGTGTCCACATTGGTGCTGTACTCAAATAATTCCTCTCCCTCCCTGATATTAATCCCTCTGACGTATTTATAGAGAGCAATCATATCTCCCCTCAACCTTCTTCTGGTTAGGCTAAACAAGCCAAGCTTCTCAAGTCTCCATTCCTGTAGTTACCACTGTATGTTTATACAATACCTCTGCCATTATACAGTACTTCATTACATGTGAAGAGGGCTTTCCAAACCAGATATTCATTCAACCAAGCCCAAAAAGCAAAGCATTTCTACTGAGGGACACTTCTCCCCAGTTTGTATTTATCCAATCTCCCTTGAGTGCTATTGAAATAGCTTGAGGAAAGTATTCACCATTAAAGGGAATTCTGGAGGGTTCTTCCAGAATTCAGAAGTTCCCAAGACTGGCCATTTTCACTGCTGCTACAGATAGCAGGTAAGTTGCATTGATATGAACCCTAATCTTCTAGCTGACACTGCGCTGTTGGTCTCCAAAATATGTAACAGAAGAAAAGGATTCAATCTTCTAATGCTAGGAAAGAGGGGAGAAGGGAGGGAGTACCTCCCAAAAGACAGATCTCACCCCTTCATCCACCATTGCTCAGATTCAGTTCAGCTCACAAAAATCTGGACAGTTTCTGTGCTGTTTAAAGCATTACAGAGCACTCCTCTACCCTTCCCAAGGTCTCAAAACACTGTGTGATGAGACAGTGGGAAACATACATGTTGTAACTTCCAATCAGAACAGGACAAATGAGTCACCCTGAACTTCCTTGCTTTTTCCAGTCTAGAACAAGTTTCAACACAATATGTCAGTGCTCTACTGCCAGTATACCAGGCTCTTACCATGGCCTAAAGAGGTGAGAACAAGCAGCAGGCCACACCGGTAGGAGAGAGGAGAAAGGTAAGTTCTCTATATAGTGCACAGCACGTTTAGGATGATGGCAGCTTTCCCAAAGCGTCCCCCGCCCCTCAAATATTTGAAATTTGAAAAATTAGAAGTCTCAAACCTTTCCAACAATGGGCAGCTCCACAGATCCCCAGCTGTCTGCTCCCCAGTGCACTAATCCTGATAGAAAATCAGCAGTAATAACTCCTGCAACTTTAAAAAAAAAAAAGAGTGAGGAATACAGTATTGTTTTAACGTCCACAACTGCCCCTCTCCCAAAGAAAAAAAAATACCACCACTATTTTTCTCTGGACAAATACATACTCACACACCCAAGAATGCCATGGGCACTCAAAGGGGTCAACCTTCAATGAAAAGTGGATGATCATAACAGAGTCCATTAAGTTCTCTTAGCTGGCAATAACTGACCCATGATCCTATTGTTATCAAATAATTTCGATACCAGGAGACGGAGATTTGTCAGAAACTACTTTTCAGTGACATTCGATCAGTGACACCAATGACTTCTAAAATGGATTCTTACATTGAATATAGTTCTCTCAAACGACCGGCAGATCTAATTCACACACCGAACCCCCACCATAATGCAGTAGATTGCATTAAACTAGGCAAAAACCATTCTCATTAGACCACCACTCTTGCCCAGATCCGCACGGATGTTCGTATCATTCGTGAGCAGGAGTACCAACAAAGCGGCTACTATTCTTTTTGCACTCGGAGACGCTCCTACCAGCAGAGACCCCCCGCTACCATCACTCTTGGACCTAGCCAAAGCTTCCTGCGCATGGACCAGAGAACTCTCTCAGCTTACTACTAAGTAATAGCCACAGATGCACACTTTACTACCTGGAAGGGGCTTCCAGACATGGCTTTTACCTGCTATTGATAAAGTAAGAGTGAATCCCTAGCAGCCAGGTAAGTGGAGTTACCTACAAGATGGCAATGAGGCGCAGCATAGTCCATATCAATCATTCCCAGCAGACAGGGTTCTACACTGAAGAGTAGGAGGATGCATCTAAATTTATTGACAAACATGCACAGTTTGTGAGTAAGGAAAAAAACCTCATTGCCAGTCACGTGCACTAGATTTGCAATTTAAAATTGAAGCTGCATTCTTCTGTTCTAGCAGAAAAGTAGATTTATTTAGATTTTAGTTTTATACCAACTCTGACAAAAGCACCTATCCAAAATCTCAGGGCAATTTTGGCAGATCTAAAGACAAAAACAGATTGAGGCAACAGCACATCTTCCATTCAGATATCATGTGATCAGTTGGGCAAGTCCCAAGGCAGGTAGGGGCTTTTTAGGTCAAACCCCCACACTTTAATCAGCAAGTCCCCAAAAAATCATTAGTGATACATTCTACAGATCCGACTCTGTCCTTATCGCTATGAAGGGTTGTCTAAGGTGTCACCACGGGCAGGACATGGTTACAATTTTGTTGATGCATGAGCAGGAATAGAATCCAACCCCTTTGTGACTCCGCAGATATATTAGAAATAGCTTTTGTCACTGAATTCTGCAGATATGGCACTAAATAAATACACAGAGACAAGAGCTACAGTGAGTAAAAAGGTGCATTTGTTTCCATGTAGAACTGCACCTAAACTGTCAAGAACAATATTCCCCCCACACCCACACCTTCTCCAGTTCTGTTTAAAGCCATCAGGTGATGCATGACCTAAATTTCTGTGTCTGCACAGTGTAATATGCAAATAAGATATACCTGGGAACTGATTAAGTGCTTTATCCTGGTTCCGGTAGTCACCTGGAAACTTCACTCAACTCCTGCCAAGCTAAGCATCACACTGATCATGCAATCTATTGTCAACAGGGCACCTCGGGATTAGAGAAGTAAATAAATAAGAAGGGTTTATGTAACACATCACAAGAGGGGTTGGCCAGCAACCAGCATAAAACCTAAAGAAATACACCATTCAAGTCTGACCCTTGGAACGTAATTGACAAGGCAGACGCAGGTAGAATATCGAGGTGTATCAAAGGCGTATGCATGCTGTATCTGAGTGGAGCAGGTTAACTGCTCTTGGGAAGTCATACATTAATTAGACAGAACTACCCACCGTCCGAATTGGAAGTTTTTTTAGCTCTCAATTTCTTTTAATATTCACACTAACATTTTAGAACAGGCTTGGTTACAAAAATGACAGCTGGAATTTACTCTGACTTTTTGACTCTAGAAATGAGCTTGTTTTTAAAAACAGGGCAATGACAGTTATTTTATTTTGGCTTTATGTAACTGGACGGCAATACCTCAACTGCCTGACAGTCCCTGGGAGCCTGGCCTGCCACTCCAAGCAGCAGCCCCCTGGCTTTCTACATAGATAAGCATCTTCTCTTCCAGATGCCTTAGATCACGTCTACACCCCAACTAGCCAAAGGTGGCTGGCCTGAGCTAGCTGACTTGGCCTCATGGGGCTCAGGCTATGGGCTCTTTATATATGCTGTAGACATTCCTACCCAGGCTGCAATACAAACTCTGGAACTCTCTGAACTCAGAGGGTCCCAGAACCATGCTCCAGGCTGAGCCCAGACGCCTACGCTGCAATTAAAAGCCTCACAGCGCTTTGGCCCCCAATAATAATAATGGAACTAACATTATTCGCTGGGCTTGCAGTGTTAGATTCCCTTTCTCTGTCAATTTCTCTTCAGAGCAGGGAACGTCAGCTGCTGTGGTTGCAGAGCGCCCTGTCACGATGAAACCCTGATTTGGCTGTCCCTGGGCCCTGCCACAAAAAACATGATTCATATATTTTAGAACAAGATACCTGGGTAGGACTGTCTTGTTCTAAGACAGATGGATATGCAAGAAATACAGCTAGCCAGCGTGGGACAACACGAGAATCTGAAAACATGTGTGGCTTTTATTTAAGAGGGGAAAGGAAATAGATGGGGTTTATTTTAAAGTCCTGAGGCGATGGCTGCACTAGACAGCTTATTGCAGCACAGCTCCACCCATGCGTAAGCTCTCTGTGTAGCCGCTCTAAGCTGCCAGGAGAGAAATCTCCCCTTGATTTAATTTCTCCAGCCCCCACAAGCAGCTGTAGCTCTACCTAGGGTAACATAAGGTGGGGCCAGTCGCATATCCAGCAAAGAGAGAAGGCCACAGTTTTAGGTTCAGGGAGGCATGACTCTCACGCTGATCTGAAGCAAGGCCGCTGAAGAAAAGCAGCCAAAGAAACTTGAACCTGATTTTATTCAACCAATGGGAAATCTGAGCGAGTGCTGGAAGGGGAGGATCTGCTTATGCAGTTTCCATTTAGAGAGAGTGGCTGGGAGGAGGAAGATGGAGAAACAGAAAGCGAATGAGCTGAAACGAGGAAGCAGAAGCAGTGGCCTGGAACACACAGGTAGGGTTTCTTTTAACAGCAGCCTGCTGATCACGAAGTGGAATCAAACTGATAGGCATCAACAGAAAGTGAAACCAGAGCTCATAGGCGAAGAGTTTATCAGGCATTTTAACTTAAGCAAAGAATAGCGACAGACGTGGTTTCAATATTCAGCAGCATAACCAGAGCAGAGTTCTCAGATCATTGGCATATGAGGAAGTTTTATTAGAGTAAGAGGCCAGGAGCTGGTCCTCACCAGATAGGCTGTGGCTGATCTTGCCCTCAGTTAAAGAGCCTGCAAGAGAGCTTGGCAGAAGCAAAGGTGTGACAGCCGGCAGAGCAGGGTCTCAAGCTGGTGAGTGTCACTGTGGGTGGATGGATGGCTGGAAACTCAGGGATGAATTCCTAGGTACACAGGGGAGATACAGCCAGTGACTGGAACTGACCCTCAAAAGAATTAAGACGTGTTAAGGAGTTTTGATACCATAGATCCAACAAGTACAAACCTGGGGAGGGCAGCTCCTGATGCTGCTGTTCAGCCACTGGTGGCAAGCAGGCAGAAGGCAGGAGAAGTCTAAAAATGGCAACAGCCAAGAAAGAGGGGAAAGCCGGATATCACATCAGAGCAAGTTACGCATCACCTGCAATTCTCTATAAGCCTGAACTCCCAAGCCTTATAGGAAGGAGCCCAAGGGAATTCCACAGATAAAAGTTGTGGGATTTGGGCGGGGGGATGACAAATCAGACATTAATGGGGACAACCCCAACGTAGCTCTACCTTCCTGTGGTTGTGAACTGCAAGTGAATTGCACTAAACATAGCAGTTTTAGGCCTGGCCTACACTAGAGAGTTTTGTCAATCCGTCCATGTTGGTCCACAAAACAGTGCTGGTGTACACACTGCAATCACACCACACCCCCCGCTGACAAAACAAAGCCACCTCAATGAGAGGCGTATCGCGGGCTATGCAGGGTCTCTGTCGTGGAGCTGCGAAATTGACCAGGAAGCCCAAGACAGGTGGTTCCACTCTGGGCTAGGAGCAGGGCCGCTGCCAGCTTGGCTGACAGTCGGGATAAGGCAAGCCAGAGATTCACTGTGTTAGCTGGAATGGGCCTCATGTCAATGTCTCAGTTCCACTATGTAATTGACAAGGCTGTCCTGGAAGGGAGCAGGTGGAGAAGCTGCCTGACTTGCCCCACTCCAGACAGGACCGGGAATCAGCTGGTTGCAGCAGCCCAGGGTTCTGGTATCCACTTTTGGCTGGGAGCTAGGGCCAGAAATCTGGGAGCAAGTCCACCTGCTCCCCACAGGAGCAGCCTTGTCAATTACATGGCTGAGCTATGAAATTGCCTATTCTGGCAAAGAATAGGGAAGGGAAAAAGCCTGGCGCAGGGTCTCTGGGCTCCCAGCTGGGAGGGGCAGCCACAAGGAGTCCAAGCGTTGAGAGACAGGGCTCTCTGCTCTCCCATACTGCCTCTTACATCAGTGGAAGGGTTCCTGGCGAGGACACACTTCACCGACTTCGTGATCAGGAGGGCAGCAGGGTGGAACATCAGCCACCTGTAATTACAGCTTTGCCTATAAGTGAACCTATACTAGGTCGACTTAAAAACCAAGCGTAGAAAAGGCCTTATATTGGAGTAAGTAAAGTCTCACTCCCGATCACAAAGTTCCTACTCAGGAGATTTTTGGGTAAGGGTGTGCTTGGCTGAAGCGTCTCACTCATGAGAAGTGTCTTATTTTCCCATAGACTCAAGCACAACTGCTGTTTAAAGTGAATGACTGTTTGAACATTTGCAAGTAGGGTGGATTAGAAGGAAAAACTAGAAGAGAAAAACCTAACCTAATTCCCAAAACGCAGTGGTAAACAGAAATATATGTATTTCTAACATGCCTGTACTCCTAGAAGCAGCTTGTTACAGTTACACCCATAACAGTAACACTTATCTACACTCCCCACAAATTCGATGCCCCTCATTTTTGTCAAAAAATATTTACACTACAAATAAGGAATAATGTTTAGAAAGTAATTAACAGTATAAGGAAGGAATCCTGCAACATTTGATGTTTCCTGCAATTAAAATAATTAAGAGTCACTCCCCTGCATTTAATTTCCTCCCATTCTGTAAGTTTCCCATCTTCAAAGCATCTAACGAAGTGGGATTTTCTCCCACGAAAGCTCATGCGATAAATAAATCTGTTAGTCTTTAAAAGTGCCACAGGACTCTGTTGTAATTTTACCTCTGTCACACCTCTGGGTCCTGGCAGGCCACAATAGATGAATGCAACCTAAAGCAGTCAAGAGTAGAGCTGGACACCAGCTTGACAAGGAGCCAGCTGAATCAACGGAAGAGCCAAGTCCCAATGGCTCGTAGGACGGTCCGTCCCTAAAGGACGTAGCTGGAGGAAGCTGACTTTTTTTCCTTTTGTCACTGCGTGTGCCCCAGAGGTTGGCAAGACCAGATCAACGCTACAGGGAACACTACAAACTAGTAAACATGAAGCAAGCACAAGACAATAATAAATGTTGTATCTACAGGTCACATGCTCACCAGAAGTGGTTGGGGCAGGACAGCAGGTATAATGCTGAGATAATTTGTGCCCGTCTCAAGCAGCAACAGAAGGCCTAACAAGTTAACCTTGGCTGCACTGCCCCGAAACAAATGGCACACACACGGGTTACTCGAAAGCAGGCATAATTTTAATGATAAAGCCACTTATATTCGGTACTGTCTGAAAATTAAACAAAAAACAACAAACCTTTGCAGATGCATTTGAATAGTAGGGCACTGAACGATTATTCTATCAACAGAAATTGCCGTGTATATTACATATTTAAATGTAAATTCAACTCAGTTGCCTTAGGCTTAAATAGGGACTATGGATTTTTTTCTCATTACAACAGGTGATTTGATCTCACCTTCCTCTATGTGCTGTTCCCCAGTGCTTGAATCCCAACATCTATTTCGATTTGCTGTTACAGCCTGACATGATCCTGTGTCATACACTCCTCTGCTTTTAATTTCCTCCCATTCTGTAAGTTTTCCATCTTCAAAGCGTCTGACGAAGGGGGATTTTCTCCCATGAAAGCTCATGCAATAAATAAATCTGTTAGTCTTTAAAAGTGCCACAGGTCTGTTTCTCTGCAATAGACTAACACGGCTACCCCTCTGGAACTTAAGCCCAAGATAGGCCACAGGAACTGGCTCTTTAGCACACATCTACGACACAGAAGGGTTGAGTAAATGTCCAAGTTTCAACTTTTTTTTAAAAAAAGGTGACGAAAGCAGCTTGGTTAGGATGCACGCTGCCAGCTGGAGAGCCAGTCAGGAAAGAAGTGTATCACATTTACACATGCGCTAGTCTAGAATTCAGGTTAGAACTGAAAATTGACAGTTATACAGAGGGTACTAATGTAGAAACTCTTCGACTACACTGTATCTTCAGAAGTAGGATGGTACCATAGGGACCCCAGTCCAGGTTGGTATAGAGGATGCTGCAGGAGAACCAAAAGGGAGCTGGGCTCTTCCTCCCTTTCTAGAAGACCTCCAGCAATTCACCTACTGCAGACTTATCTGTAAAGACTTGCTCAGTCAATAGGTAACTCGATCCCTGAAGTCTACTGTAGCGATCCGGTGATGGGAGGCCATTTCCCATTGACTCAGTGCACTGAAGACACCCGAGTAAGTAGGCAGACGAAGGGAGAGACGCAAGTTATTTTAAGCAACTTGCATCTCTCTCTTCGACTGCTGCCAAAATCCACCCCCAGTGTAGACCAAGGTTGAGTCGTGTGGTGAGCAAATCCTCTTGCCACACGCAGACGCTGCGTGATCAAGCAGGGTCAATGCAGTACCATGTTTACTCTGCACATCCCTTTTGGATGGTAACGTTCAAAGATCTGCCAATTCTGCCAGGGGTCTGCAACCTGTGGCTCTTTGGCTTCCTCCTTGCAGCTCCAGGCCCACGGCTCCCACCAGGGAACCCCGCAGGCGGCTCTCTCCTGGTTCCAGGCTCCCCCCACCAAGAGACTACACCCATTCCAGCTCTCAAAACACTTGGTTACTGAAGGAATTTTTTTAAATGGCTCTTCTGATCTATTGGGTTGCTGACCCCTGGCACATACCATAAGGATCTTGTGCTGCTCTTTGTGCAAGGTTGGTGTTTGCCCCAGTGGGGCTTTTCAATACGCCCTCCCACAGCACTAGCTAACACCTCTACCCTAATGGGGGCAGTGCCGTACGCGTAGGGAGCAAGGTAAGCAAGGTCCAGTTTTATAAAATAACGTACATTTCTAGAGCACCTTTCACCCTGAAGGATCCAGCTACATACTTGTAAGAATTGCTGCACTCCTCGGTAACGTAGCTGGCTGTGGGATGCCGGACCACAGAGCTACATATCCAATAGTGGATGGGGGATTTTCTAGCCAAGACCAAGACAAAATCCATTATTTCAGACTAACCCATGTCTACACCGGGGCAATTCCCAGCTCTGATTAAAGTAGTACGTTTACATGGGCATGTATTCAGGTCATCATAGAACTCAATGCCTCTACCTCAAAAGGATGGCGAGATCAATTTCCTGCCTCCATTGCATTCGTCACATGGATACCCAAGCACCTTATATTCTAAAAGAAAAGAATACTTCTCTTGACCCTGCCCAATTTGAACTTGTTCTAAAGTCAACGTATTTGCTTAGATAAAGTAAGACTTAAGAGCTAAGCACCTGCTTTTTAAAGTAACAGTAAGTACATAGCAAAAATTAAACCTCTCAGATCAAATCAATTTTTACAGCAAAGCAGACAATCCGTTGAGGCTCTTTCTGTACAGAGGAAAGAAACGGAGAAAAACGGAATCCAGACTGATAGTTTATCTGTCAGGCTGCAGTCTGATGACCATTAATATCTCAATTAATAAACCTCTAACACATAAAAACCACCAAATACTTGAAGGTACAACTTTTAGCTGCGTTTGTTGGGTTTGTTTTGTTTTACTGATTTATGACAAACTGAAGACTTGAAAAGCAAGGGAGAAAACCTGACAACACCCATTTGAAACATCCAGACCTGCAATTCTTGTTCTCTAGTTTTGCTGTAAGGCTTTTTGCACCGAGAATGGGGGAAGCAGCAGGGGGAGAAGGGAGTTATCTCCCAGTGCAGCCCAAAGTTTTATCTAAACTGAGAGGGCAAGGTTCATGTTTAGCAAAGACATCCTTTTTACCAAGCAACCAGAAGTGTTCAAAACCCCAGAGCTTTCAAGAGTCTGACTCAAAACCACTTCCCCTTCAACTGCTCAATCTCCTCTCATGATGACACTTTTCAATTTCATAGCTCTCCAGTCACTCGAGATATCCACAGCAAACAAGCCCTCGCCCCATCACCCCTGCCCGAAAACAGAAGCTTCCCCTAGACCCCAAACCCGGGGGGGGGGGGGGG
>ML685788.1:13837706-13850075 GCA_007922175.1 Pelusios castaneus | reverse complement strand
CAGGAACAGGCATCTTTCCCAATGTTCCTTTCCTCTCCAGGTCACTGTTGAGCAAACAAACACGCAATCTTTAATTCAAAAATTGTTCTGAAACCAAACCAAGTTTCTGGCCAGCCTCGCTCCCTCGGCACAGCACATGATTTGGCAAATCACATCACAACCTGCCAAGTCAGATGATAGTGAATAAAAAGATCTGCTCACATCACTGAGGAAGTGACTGACTTCCTGGCAGCCTGCACAGGCAGGGTCCAGGCTGCTAGAGCTCAAAGTGTTTCTGGAGTCATGTCACTAAATCCATCGTAAATACATTCAGTGGGGGGGGGGGAAGGGGGGGGAGGGGGGGCTTTTTTCCTATCCTTGAAGGTATTGACAAAGAGGGGTAATGTGACCATCTAAGGTACATCTGAATTGCAGCAGGGAGCACACCTCCCAGCCTGGTTAGACAAACATGGGCTAGCCGCACATGAGCTGGAGTGTAGCTGTTACGTCAGAGGTGGACAAAATTGGCTCACTGCTAGGCACCAGCAATTTTACTTTTGGTCACCAACGAGCGCTTCGCCCTTACATTTCTGCAGTGCAGGTAGGCAACAGGCTACTAAAACAGGTCACCATGGTGACCAGAAACATCGATTTGGAGTTGGATGACCGGCGAGGCACTTCTTGTGTGGCAACATCCATCCTGTTATTTTTAGCATGTTGCCTCAAGACAGATGTGCTAACTCCACTTACCTCTAAGCACTCTGATCCTCTTGTGCAACCACACACTTTGCAAAGAAAGGGACGCCAGAGAACTAGAAAATGATTAGTTCCTACTTCAGCAACTGTACTGGATCTTCAATATTTTACAGATACAGGTTTTTAAGCAATTTTGCCCATTTTCACCTCCATGGGGAACAACTCCTTCCACTTTTTGTTTTAATACTGAAAAACGTAGAGCTAGGGAATGGAATCTGGAGCCAGAACTCCAGTGTGCCTACAAACCAGATATATCATGAGCAGCAGCACCCAACTGCTTCCCCACACAGTCAATCAACACATCTCACCTTTGAAAGACCCCCCCCCAACTCCAAAATTGATTCAATCTCACTAGCCAGAAAGAGGCCAACAAAACTCAGTCAGATAAGTCATTTCACAAGCTAGAGAGGTGGTAATGAGCAATGATCTTTACTGATCAAGGCTGATTTCAAACAAATTACAGGTAATTTCAACTCTAGCGCAGGATGCGCAATTAAATACTCTAGACCTCCAGTGACGCAGCAATCATAATAGACCTTTCCATTATCACTGCTTGCATCAATCACTGAAAGCTCTACTTCTTTTAAAATTAAAAAGCTTTTGAATACATCAGCAGGTTCATAACATTAGTACATACACTAATGCATGCCACCTTTGCAATAAAAGAATGAGATCGTTCCTGGTCTGCAGTTCAAAGCCCTTTGGGTTTTACTAAATTACCCATGGGGTGACCTGCTAACAGGGACAGAGATCATCTGATGCAGAGAGTTAGGCACTTGGGGAGGAGGGTGTCTCAGGCCAGTCATTTGTGCAAGAATGAGTAATTCTCTACATTCCCATTCTTAGAATATTATTGAGAATTAGGACAACTATAAAAAAGTCAAGGAAACCTTGACTATGGACCAAAACCAACCTTTGGTATCAGCAGGTACGCTCAATTCATGTGATGCGAGATGTATCTGCTTACTGAATTTGGCGTTAGCTGTTTAATGCTTTTTTAAAAAGAAAAAGTTGAGGAAAGCAAAAAATTAAGTAACCCTGGATCAAAAGAAACACTGGCATTATCTCCCCTCAGCAGGGAAAAATATTAGAGCATCGTGTTTGTTGCTATGTGGCAACATTACTTTATTGCACTCATTTTAATAGTTTATCAGCTATTTCTACACTCTTGTATTTAGACAGAATCCAAATTCTACTACTTTAATCATTCACTACTATTTAAATAACATTATCAGTGAATTGGCTACCTTATCAGTTAAGCTTGTTGTCCCAATTACAGAGGGCTCAGGCACTCATCACTATTGCTGAGAAAAAAATCCAGTGAAACAGGTACTATGAGTTAAATGCAATTGTTGACCTTTTCCCCTTCTATATTCCCTTGATCATAGGCCAATTTCCATGCAAGATGTCCTTCTCTCTCCACCATCATTCCATAAAAGGGAAACACAGAAAGGAAGAGGAGACAATATTCTAGAAGTCAAGTAAATCAAGTGGAATTATTCATAGTGAAAGGAGAAAAATGAGCAAAGAACACGTTTAAGAACCACTGAGGACGGGCCAAGTGCTCTTACTGCTCGGGTTCAAGGAATAAGCTCTGGCTAGTGATAGCTAATAGATATCAATGTTGTACTTGCTGGTATTCTGCAATAAGCTACACCATTCATGCTGAACAGAGATTTAGACCCTCATCCATCACCCACAATGAACAATGTGCAACATACCCCTCCCATTATATTTATTCAAGGCTCCTTCTCAGAGGACAAAGCACAGCAGCTGAGAAGAGTCTGGGGAAATACAGCTGCAAATATGCTCTCAAATCTATTAAACAAATAGAGCAGTTTCTGGAAAGCTGATCTTTATACTTTTCCATACCATCCACCCCTAGTACATGATCACATACACTTGGAGGCAGAAAGGTAGCATTTTAGGGACGCTTGTTAGTTTCATAATTTGCTGGGAAACGAGTATTAAACCTGCAATTTGTCAGATAGAAGGTACAGCTCAAGAGGAGCTCTATGCCAAGTTGGCACACTCTCTAACCTCTTCTCTGCCAGTTCCCACTACAGGCTCCATGCAACACTGAATTGCAGTGCCATTCCTTGGAGCGCTATCATTCCAATAGACTGCTGACACTTAAAAACAGATATATTTGGCGCACAAGGATGCTCCTTGGCCTCTGTACCCTGGGCAGCATTCAAGCTGTCAAGTGTGCAACTTGTTACATGAACTCCAATTTTATTAATAAACCAGAACCACCTTCAACTCAGTTTTGTGTTCTGTTAATTCCATACAATTTCTAGTCTATCTCTGGAGTTAATATGGTATAATTTGGGATCAAGTCTCTCTATAAATAGAGGGTTACCATAAATAAAATTGAGATTGAAACATGATTTCTTGTTCTACCTCACAATAAGCAGAATTATTACTATAGCAGACGTTCACTACAATCGGCTTTTATGCATCAGACATGATTAATTGTTATTCAGTCATAAATCCTGTATACTATGACCCCTGAGAAGAGATATGCTACTTCCCTATGTTGATAAGCACACATTTTCCAGCCTTCCATATTGTATTCCATTTCCCTACTATTTTTAGTAACTAACTTGGTAGCTGTTTTTCCAGCTGGAGGACTCGCATTGACAGTGTTCATAATTCCTTTTCCCTTCTGAATCTCTCGCTATTTAACCAGTAAAAAGTGTCCTGATGATTGTAATGGGAAATAAAACGAAGTGTACACATTTTGCCATTACATCTCAGAGCACTCTGAGAAGATGGAAAAGCACCCACTGTCGTTTTTATGACATCAGATGATCAAACATGAATGATGAAAAATCTGGAAACAAGGCAATTAGTAGTTTAAACTCCAAATTTCTTCAGATATTCCCAATCTAATCAACAATAGGTACAGAAAGTAATTAGGTCAGATCCTCCAAGGTGCTGCATGTGGGAAGGGCACCCCACAGGAGGAGAGAATCTAGCCCCCTGATGATCAGGCTGGTTCTTCACCAGTCCCAGTATAGTTCAGGACAACGAAAGAGCCATCCATTCCAGCTGAGAGGAGGCGGCCGCAGCACATATTAGCCACAAGCTCCCTCCCCCAACACTTTCTCCCTATTTCAGTGCAGGGGCAAGGGAACAGAGAAGAAGTTAGTTTCGCAACACTCCCTCAAGGGGGTAGAGGCACCCCATTACTGGAGAGACCCAGGCAGCTTCCAACCCGTTACCACCAGAGGAAAGTAAAGGGATCAGATTGGCAATCTGGTCTGTTTACTTATCTTCCCAATTTGCATTGACAGGTTTCCAGCCTGACAGAATAACAAGAGATCAAAAGTCACTTCTTTATGGATTACTTACAACAAGGAGAGTGCAAGTCTTTTCTGCCATCTCAGTTAAATGATAGAGTCAACATTTCAAGGACGAAGACCAAGTTTCAGATTCTGATACATCTGAAAAATCTTTATTTCCACAGCTGTAATACACACTCTTCCTTAGCGTTCTCAGACTTTATCTTCAAAAGCCCAAATTATACAGCTGTCTGATAACTCAGATCCAAGATCTTTTTCTGTGTTCATCTTTATGGTGCAATCCTACAGACTTCCCACAGTGGAATTTATTTAATGGATAAATAACTGCATTTTATAACTTGGTTATTTAACTTCTGAACAATTCTCTTGTCGTTATTGCAAAGGCATTTTAAAAAACTGGGGGGGAAATACCAGAACAATGAATGATTCTCCTGATCTGTAGAATTTTTGAGATCCACGGTTGAAAAGCACATGCAAAGCTGAGCATTACTGTACAAGGCAAAGCCATTTCATCTACAAGACAAAACCCTAGAAGTGACTGGAATGAAACCAAGAGTAGTGATGAACTTTACTTTTAAGTTGGGTCCTACACTGAATATTTAGTTGCGGAGACCCGACTCCCCAAATTATGAGAGAAACATCAGTATTTATTCAGATCACGTGTTTCCTTGTAGCCTCACAGGATGCATTTCAGTGACCAGTGAGAGTTGTACATTTATGTTATTACAATTCAATTACTGCCTTGTGAATAGCTTCTACTTACATATCCCAACAAGAACTGAGAAAGTATGGTCCAGGCTCAAGTAGGAGAGGAGACTGTAGAAATTGAAAGAGATCAGAGAGACGCATAAGATGACACTGATCCATTCTTGCAGTCTTTTCCCTGTTAAAAAAAGAGGGCACAATAACAGCAATACTTGGAACAGTTTTCATTAAAAGCAGAGGTAACACAGTAATCTATTGCCTGTATGGTTTGCTTACTGTCTCCTCTCCCTATTTCACAGTTTAGAAACGGTTTGGCAGAAACTTATTTGGAGGTGGGAACAAGACATATTTTGTCTCCTGTCAGAGATAATTGTCTACTAGGCACTATTATTAAAAGTGAAAGACAAAATGAACATTTTTGGCACCGTTTTCAATTTCCATCTTGCAATGTTGACTGTCGAGACTCTTAGCGGCTCTGGCCTTGCTCCTGTAGCTACCTCGCCTTCTCTACGCACCAACAGGACGCAGCGCCCCCCTTCCCTGCCAATGGCACATTGTCAGCAGGGGTGAAGTTCAGCTTGAAAGTGTGATTTGCCTTCAGCCAGCTTCTTCTACCTTTCAGCCTCAGAAATAGTGATTAAAGTACCCTTTGCTCCCCATATCCATGTACAGATGCTATTTTAAAGGTGTTTATGAAAAGCTTTCATCCTATCTGGGAAATGAACAGAAACCAAGCCATCTTTTCATTCCACAGTTAGTCTTGTGGAAAAAAATTGTAAACGGTCCACTTAATAGCAGGCCATGCATTTTTGGTTCATTAAGGCCTGCCATGGGAAAGACCTAGATTGAAGTCTATGACTTCAGTCACATGAAACCTTGCCGAATAGCAAATCCAGGAGCATTTTATTACAACATAAGATTTTTTTATATACATGTTTCATTCAACAATATAGTGAAACAAGTACACCAAATGAACAGGAAAATGTGTTCTCTGATATTCCTTTGTCCCTATCAGAGGTGCTTTCAGAACATCTTTTCTGTGTGGTGCTCAAAGCTCTTTAGACATCAATTAACCCCCAAACTTTCCTGGAATTATCTCCGTTAGAAAAGAAAAAACAAGGAAGTGACCTTAACTTGAGTTGGTTAAGACAAAGCAGTTTAGCATTTTCACACAAGTTAGCAAATCATACTGAAAACTGGCCTTCCTGACAGTCTAACTCAACCTGCTAATTTGTGTGAAAAAAATCATAGAATCAGAATAGAATCATAGAAACTGGAAGGGACCAGGAGAAGTCATTGAGTCCAGTCCCCTGCACTCATGGCAGGACCAAGCACCCTCTTAAACCATCCCTGACAGGTGCGTGTCCAACCTGCTCTTAAAAACTTCCAATGACAGAGATTCCACAACCTGCCTCAGCAACTTATTCCAGTGGTTAATCACCCTGGCAGTTAGGAATTTTTTCCTAATGTCCAACTTAAACCTCCCTTGTTGTAATTTAAGCCCATTGCATCTTGTCCTATCAACAGCGGTTAATGAGAACAATTTTTCTCCCTCCTCCTCATTACAACTTTTTAGGTACAGACAAACTGCCTGACCTTCGCTACGATTTTCCTTCAAAATTAGCCAACTCAAATTAAGAGCTCCTTCCTCTTCCCGTTTATGAATGCCTGTAAGGCAGTACAATCCTGAATGTGCTTAACAGCAGCACACCGCTTAACTAAGGTGAGTCTGACACAGAACTAGGACCAGAACCCAGGAATCTTGACTCCAAGTTCCATGCAGAACTTTGTCTACTGTGACATAACAGGGCATGCAGCCATGACAATAAACGGTGAGACACTTGTGAAGACACAAGAAAGCGCAGTTGAAGAATCAGTCATTTCAGTTGCATCTTACTACAATTCTTCACATTTCAACAAATGCTCACTCCTTACTTCTATAAAGGGGAAGCAGGTGTCTCAGAACAGAATTACACTCTAGGGAGGTTCTGATTTGAAATCAATCAGAGCCAGGAAGTATCTACTACTGGCTAATAAAGAGATGCTTACGTCTAGGAGAATGAGAGGCTAACCAGCAAGCCTTTGATTCCTCAGACAAAATAAAACTGAATGTAGTCTTTTTTAAAGTGGCCATTAAGCACAACAGTTGATGTGGTTCCTTGTCAAATATTTTATCTATCAGATGCAAGAAGTCCCAATCACTCCCTTTCTTACCTGTCATCTGTCCTAGCAAAACTTTTCCACTGCTGACAACAGATGTCAGCAACAGAGCTGAACCAGTACCAACCACAGTTCAACTGGAAAAGCTGCCAAACACAAGTTATTAGAAATTAGCTATTTTCTGAACAGGTGCTGAACATGGTTAGCCTCTGGTTACATAGAATCATAGAATAATAGGGTTGGAAAGGACCTCACGAGGTCATCTAGTCCAACCCCCTGCTAAAAAGCAGGACCACTCCCCATTTTATAGTTAAAGTGCACTCAGCACCAGTTCAAATTTACCTGTTGCAAACAACCACCTTCAGTAAGGGATACTCTTTGTAGTGTAGAAGACAAAGTCAATCTATCCCAGCTTAAGTTTACACCTGTGTCCCGGGGTATGTCTATACTGACAGTGGCAAAGTCAACTATTCTGGATCAGTTAAGATACGCTCAGTCAATCCAGAAACTGAGTTAATAAAACCACCCTGTCGGGTGACACAGTGCTGCACTGACAGAAACATATTTCCCGTCAGCACAGCACAGTGAAGACATCGTGCTAAAGGGGAGCCAAGAAAATCAACAAGAGTTATGTGAGCTACTCTCAGTGCAGACCAAGCCCAAATGTTAGGGAAAACTTGCTGAGCTGTATATGGAGGAAAGAAAGAAAAGAATCCGATTCTTGACCACCATAATCAGCAGGCATTCTTTTATGCTCCAATATGCTGAGTTATGTCAAGAAAACATGGTTTTAAGAAATCAGAAATAGAATTGGATATGAATAGGAGTCTTAAGAGGTAAATGTGTCCTAATCTGATCAGTGCAGAATTTTGTTCTGGGAAGGATGGATGTATCTAAATTATGTAGATCAGGGGTCCTCAAACTACGGCCCGCCAAGGTCATTTACCCTGCTGCGGCCGCGGGCAGCGCTGCATCCAGTTCCCCCAGGGCGGAACAGGCAGGCTCAGGGCCGGGGCATGTGCGCACGCCTGCCTGCCTGCCCCATGCGGCCAGGGCAGCGGGGTGGCCACGGCCGGGGCCGGCTCCCGGGCTCCCACCCGCCGGCCGCCTCGACTTCCCAGCCCGGGGTCAAGATCGGTCTCCGATGCCAGGGTCTGCTCTGCCCTCCCGGGGCCACGTTCGGGTCCCCGCCACCAGCGGCCTCAGTTTCTTTCTTTCTTTTTTTCTTCTTTCTTTTCTCAGCTTCTTTCTTTCCTCCTTTCTCTTCTTTGCGTTCCTTTCTCTTTCCTCCTTTCTCTTCTTTGCCTTCCTTTCTCTCTTTTCTTTCCTTCTTTCTCTTCCTTCCTGCCTCCTTCTTTCCTTCTCTCTTTTCTTCCTTTCTCTTTTTTCTTTTTCTCTTCTTTGTCTTCCTCTTCCTTCCTTCCTTTTTTCTTTTTTTCTTCTTTGTCTTCCTCTTCCTTCCTGCTCTTTCTTTCTTTGCTTCCTTCCTTTCTTTCTCTTACTTTTTTCTTTTTCTCCTCCTTCCTTCTCTTTTTTCTTTCTCTTCCTTCTTTTTTAAAAAGCTTTTTAAAAATTAATTTTAAATAAAAACCTTTCTAAAAATTAAATTTCAATTCAAAATTCATTCAAATTCAATTAAACACAATTAATTAATTCTATTTACAATCACTTTAACTTCAATTAATGCCTATAATTTCTGTCGTGTGAGTTTGCACAAAAATTTTATTCAGAAAAAGTTTTGCACGCGGCTTGAAAATTTTGCACACAAGCCGCCAAACCTAGAGGGAACATTGGTTACTAGTTGCCTACACAACAGCAGGCCAGCAGGCTAAAATCGGTCAGTCCCACATTCTGGGCCTGGCCGGAGCCCCACAGCACCAACAAAAAGTGTGTGGATTCATTACTGCCTGCCACCCAGTACCCAGAAACACAGGCCAGCAGCAGACATGATAGCTACGCGTTCATGTTTTTTTCAAACTATAGTATGGCCCCCCCAACAGTCTGAGGGACCGTGAACTGGCCCCCTGTTTAAAACGTTTGAGGACCCCTGATGTAGATGAACGTACGTATCTAAAGTGTGTAGATGGATCCCGGGATAGCAGATGACTTTGCAAGAAGAGCAAAAGTGATTAAAGGAACATCCCCCAAAGCCCCAAGTTTTCAAAGAGGCATAACAATATGCAAGCTGCTCTAAAAAGGCCTTCAAGTTATCCAAATTCTAGTTAATTACACACACACATTCTACATAAGAGTAACCACACCCTGATTACATGAGGTCCACAAGGAGCAATTATCTGATAATGTAGGAAACACCCAGGCATTTCTTCGCACATCCCCAAGCGTGTGAATGAGCCTTGGAACTCTGCAGATTAGGGACACTGCACAGACCTTCGTACTGACATCTGAGCCAGAAATATGGCCCCAACCTTGGCCAGACTGGTCAATCAATTGCAAGAATGTAAGTCAGCACTGACTGCCTGATATATATGGAACACTTGAACTTTAACAGTTGCCAAAACATGGAGGATCAACAAAATACCTTTTTTTTTTTTTTTTTAAAGGATTATGGAAATAAACCAGTGAAATTAAATTGGAAAAAGGCACTCTTATTCCAGAATCAAAATGTCTCCTGGGGTAATTATAGCAGTATAATTATGACAGTTTCTCCGCATAGATATCTTCTATGTAGCCAGAAACGCTCTCATTCCCCCACAGAATCATACTCCAGGTTCATATTTGGATCCTTGAAATATCTAAACATGTTTATTTATGGAATCTGCAGTGTATTCCCACCAGTGCATAAAGGAATCACATATTTAAATCCTAGTAGCATTAGTGAGTTACACCTACAAATTCCAAAACATCCACTGCTGCCTAGTTTTTATCTGTAGCTGAAGGTAAGGGTAGAAGTCTCGTACTTCAGGGAATAAACTGACCACAGACAGAAAGAAAGAAAGTTCTTCTGACATTAAAGCATGGCACAAAGTCATCAAGATAAATTACTGGCCATCAACTTTTGAAGTCTAGGCAGCCGCTGCTGGGGTTAGGTTAGCGTTCTTGGAATTGATGATCTGACAATTCTTACATGCCTAATCTTTCAGCACAGCTGTGGTGTGACCAATGTAGAGAAACATGTTCAAGTGCATACTGCACTTGCTATAAACAATCCAGGAAACTGAAAAGCTAAGGAAGTTAAATGCATTCACCGATATTCATGTTCTGCCTCTGTGCGAAGCTTATTTTTATCAGTCACCTCAAATTTGTGAGCTAAGCTGTTTTGGCCGAACTGTCGTTTATGGCTCTTTTTGCTGGAAATAGCAATAATAAGCACAGCTTCGCTAAGTACTGAAATATATATTTCTCCCCTCCTTTCTGAAGATTTCAACTTTCATCTGAGAGGAAATCTGCTGGAAATGATAAATGATAAAAAGTTACTCTCTACCCTTCATTCCGAAGAAAGTAGTTTCCCACTCACTAGGATTATTAGATGCGTTTCCTCTCCCGTCCCATTTCAAAGCAGTGTATCAGTCGTACGCGCCAGTGCCATGACTACTTTTGTAGGCTCTGCCTTGTCTGGACACATTTGAAGTGCAAAGCTGGGGCAAGGGAAGGGAAACAGCTCCTCTTGCTAGGAAACAGCTCCTCTTGCTAGGCAACAGGGAACGCTGCACATTAGTGACTGGAACACACCAGGTTGGAGTCAAGGGACCCGACTCCATTTCTGTCCTTATTGATTCAACTGTCTGGCCTAAGTCATTTAGCTTCTCCACACTTCACTTTGCACGTGTAAAAGGGATACCACAAACTACCATTTGGAGAGCTTTGAGATCTCTGCTTGAAAACTGGTAGGCAGCACTGCTGGAAATAATAAATCCAGACAATTAAATCTTATCTAAAGAATATGGAAAAAGCACAGAGTGCCTCACATTAACTGTTTATTATTGCAGATCAGCTTCCAATGGGGTCATCCCAGATATCATCACAGGACACGCATCACACTGAACAGACACCAAACGTGAACACTGCTCTTTCACCATATTCCCAAGACTCCAGAAAGATGACAAAAATCCCCTTTGATGTGGGAAGTTCACAGTAACTTCCACGTGTAGATCTTCGAGGATTGTGTTAGTAGTTTAAAGAACAGAAAGATGCACCTCTCAAGTCTGCAGCGGACAGGAGGAAAAGGCTGACGGACAGGAGAGAACTAAGCCAGGTAGCTGATCTGCTGCATGTTATAACCCTACCCCTCACTTGACATGCACAAGCCTGGCTGTCTGAAGCCAAGGAACGCGGTTGTTTGGCCTTTCCAAGCAGTAGTAGTAAAGGAAATGGCCTAAAACTCTCTCAGCTTTGGAAAGTGGATCTCTTGGCTTCCAGCTTCACCCTGATTCCAGTCTTCTGTTCACACCTTTCCACTCACTTTCTCCTCCCAAATCCTGTTCATTATCCTGTTTCCCAGGAACTTTTCCTTCCTCTCAGTCTCCTCCTCAAAAGGGTCCTGTTGCTGTTACCACATTTTCCTTAGACCTCTTCTCCACCCAAGCACCTGTGCTTCTCCCATCCTGGACCCCTCACTACCAGGCTTAGTGCCCTACAAACCCAACTGTGTGTGTCAGGCTTCCTGCCCCCATGCCAAAGTGTCCACTCCACAATCATTACAGACCTCACTGTCACTGGACGTGTCCCAGTCCAAACACCCTATCCTATGGTCTGGCTCTCCCAGCTGCACGGCACGCAGCCCTGACTGGCCATGGTCCCCAGGAGCACACGTAGCCACCGTGGCGTGAATTACACGTAAACAGCCAGGTGCCAGCTTGGTTCCAGCACCACCCTCCGTTCACAGATGTGCCTCCTGTTTTAAGGTCTCAATTCACCAGCTGCTCCTCACAGGAAAGTGAATCCAGGCCAGACCCTCCTCCTCCTATTTCATCCCAGCCTACAGGCTTCACTTCAAGCCAAATGCCCTTTTCGGCAACGAAGACATCGGGGCCATGGGCGGTCTCCTCAGGTCTCCAACTGGGAAGTCAGAGCCCTGGGGCAAGTCCCACAGGCCGTTACCTGCCTGACCCAAGGGGATGGAAACCTCGCTGAACCCTAGAGGATGGCAGGGTCGAAGCAGTAGCCTCACCCTGTGGGGGGTCTCCACCAAGCAGAGTCCCCCACCCCTATATTACTCCAAGCAGAGGCCCCCTTCCCCCACTGTCCCTGCCCCACCCCCTATATTACTCCAAGCGGAGGCCCCCTTCCCCCACTGTCCCTGCCCCACCCCCTATATTACGCCAAGGGGAGGCCCCCTTCCCCCACTGTCCCTGCCCCCCGCCCACCTCCCTGCCCCACGGCCTCGCCTCCCCACCCCCTATAATACTCCAAGCAGAGGCCCCCATCCCTGCCCCACGGCCCCTCCATCGCCCCAAGCCCCGCCCCCTCGCGGCGCTGAGTACTGGGCAGGCAGCGGCTGGCC